>JAUIRJ010000084.1:0-74869 GCA_030555515.1 Acutogordius australiensis | reverse complement strand
TAACATTAAATTGCAACTAAAACGATTTGTATTTTTGTTCTTTCACAATTTTTCATATAATCCAATTTCGTTGTTAATAATGGTAATTCATATTCTCTGGCCTACCTAACGACCGTATATTTTCGCTTTATAGTGTAGAAAACAAATATTATTTATCATTCAAATTGAATTTACATCTAATCATATTACGGGGAAAGGAATAAAATAAGTGTTAAAAACTGATTAAACAAATACCTTTGAAATTTTGGAATAATGGCTCCTTTCAAAGATGTCAAGATGGGAAGGTTTTAAATTTTGTCAAAAATTTTAATATTTATTTATAATCTATAAATGTTGAAAACGCGTTGAATACAGCGAACGACCTTCTTTTCATTTAAGGGACCTCCTAAGATTTGTCACGGGTTCAGTGAGCACTTAAAATACAATTTTTTTAGGTGCATTTAATCGTAAAATATAGAGCTATACAAATTTGGTGGACACTAAATTGTCACATTAATTAGGGAAAGAAACTTTGAGCGCATCTACACTTGAAACAAATTATTTTAAAATTCGGATGGCGAAATTAATTTTTTTGAGGGAAATATTTGATTATTACCTATATCAACCATGTACTTTGAGCACTGTAGGCGTAAATGATAAAAATCCATTGAATTTGATTTGTTTTAGTTATTATATAAGTTAAAAGTAGGTTTCGATAAAGTTATTATTTTATTGGTGCAAATGTTATATCAATCAAATTATCTAATTCATTTATAAGCTTTTTAGTTGTCACAATTTTTGTATTTGCGGCCTTAACGATTAATCTTTGCTTTTATAGCGATATCTAACTGACTCTAAGCCGACTTTTATTTTGTTTAAATTGAAGTGTATTTCTTTTGATTGGGTGGTTTAAAGTTTATCTGAGAATATATATTAAATGATTGAGGCTGCGGCTAATACAATTTTCATGTAAAAAAAATTCTTTCTAATATCAAAAAATGAGGAAATGGCTTTTGATTTAATATTCCTAACATAAAATTTGAAATTATTAAATTTACTTAAACAGCCACTTGATGTTATTCAAATGCGCTCGATATTATTTTTTCCTAACGTTTTTTATTAGCTGAAGTCTTGCATGCAAGAATTTAAATAGGCTCTGGACAATCTTTTATATACCTAATTTAGCGCCCAAAATTAAATTAAATCTTTTGTTCAAACAAAAAATTAAATGATATTTGCACAATCCTATATCGTTCTGTAGTTCGACAATTCTTCCAATAACACATGTCAACAAATATCAATGTTACAAAAAATAATTTATAAAAACATCGAAGCATACATCCCAATGATGGCCTTATTTCATATGTATCTTCCGTATTTCGTAGTTCCACCTTCGGCTCCTTGAATCCGTCCATATCAAAAAATGGCCTTGACAAATTGGCAATTTTTTTAACTTCGACACCCTAAAAAAAAAAGTCAAGAACTTCTTTTTTATAAAAATCCATAAATTATATTTTTTATCTCAAATGTGATAAGCGTCCAAAATTAAATACGACACGACATATCATCAATTTTTAATAAAAACATTATGTTTAGTTGTTGTAAATATGCAAAAATAAAATATTTTTGTTTTTGAATCTTTTTTGCTTTTTAACAATATCTTAGGTCATATATTTTAAGATACACAGTGATATGGTTTTTTGGTTTTACAAATCTATATAACAAATCAGTAGGTTTTAACGACTGCAAAAGATTATTACAAGCAGAATTAGCTTTAATAACATTGGACAACAAATAAAACAACATAAACGATTTTTTGAGGGTTTTGTAAATAATTTTCTTGCCATAAAGATCCTGGACTTAGTTTTTTTCCAATGCCTCATTTTTTTAAGCAGCGTTTAAAGTTCGGAAAAAAAAAACAAAAAAAATTTACTATTAATTTTACAAAAAATGTATTGGCATATTCAGATTCCTTTAAAAAACATATCTAAAAAAGGTTATACATTTTATTAGCAATTTACTTTTAAGTTATTTAGTATCAAAAAACGGATTTTATGACGCAAACCACTTTTATGTAAATAAAAAAATTAAATATTAAAAAAAAATTTTAACCCCATACGTTAATAATGCATGTGGGCGTTATCTAAATATATTTTTAAACTTTAGTTACTATCCATAGGTTTTATGATAGAGCCCAAAATACCCTAAAAATTGAAAAATCTCAACTTTGACACCGAATAACTAAAAATCTGAAGCATCGGCTTAAATTCTGAATTCTTTTTCGTGATCAACGCCAAAAACTTGACCAAAAACCATAGCCATAAATGATGTCTAAGGTCGTCCAAATTTTGTTTCCAGTGTAATTAATAAAAAATAAATATTAGACCTTAATAATAATTAATTGAGAATTATGAGTTAACTGAGAGATTATGAGTTGCCACTTACAGAGATCAAACTTGCCATCGTTTTTCCTAATCAAACCCGTTTACCGTTTTTCCTAATCTAATTTAGTTAATCAGGTATAAACATTGAAATTGCATATTCACAATAGTTAAACTGTTAAATTCAAACTTCAAAAAATATTTTCGTTAAAAGGCGATAATATATCGTGTCGTATTTAAGTTTGGATGCAAAATATTTTGTATTCTCTTGATACACTTTTTTTTTCATTGTTAGCTTTTTGCCATTGAGGCAGTGAGTGTTTCAATTTAAGTCTCCATTTGGTTCTATCTCTACAGTCATTTCTATTTTGGTTGTGGCATCTCATGTTAGCGTCTACTCTTTGAGACCAGGTGAGTTTAGGTCTGCCCCTTTTATTCTTGCCTTGTACTTCATTTGCATTTACCAGATTGCTTAGATACCCTTTTTGCCTCATAACGTGTCCAAACGATAATAAAATTAATTTTCCATTTATTTGTGATTAAAAATATAAGTTACAAGAGATGTTTTTATATGCAAAAAAGATTTTTAAATTTTTTCTTCTCAGGGTATATTTAGATCTGTAAATTTGCTCAAAAAAGGCCAATTTTTGCTATAGACACTATCTAAAGAGCCAAAGACGGAAGAAACTAAGAAAAACGAAAAATATATATGAGATAAGGCCATTATGGGAATGCATTCTTTCATAAAAATCTCGTTGATATTGATATTTGTTCTGTGTAACAAATAGACTACAGATAATCACAAATGCCATATTATGGGTATTTAGAATAAGTCATACAATGTACATTTAAGCGACCTTAAGAAAAAACCAATAATTCTAGTTCCATTTACATTCCAATGTTTCTCTAATACGCATTTGACCTAAAAAAGAAAATATCCCTTTTATTTGTTTTTATAAGCATATGGATTTGGTAAGACCCAAAGTTTTTTATAACTAAAAGTGCTCCTAACAAATTTTTACACAAATTTCTTTACAATAATATATTAAAAAAATTTTAGATAAAATTAGGATAATTTCATACTCTCCTATTTTTGTGATTTTTCTATCTTGTTTTTTTGAGATTTTATACATAACGTTTATATTATTTTTTCACACTTAAACAGGCAAATATTGATTTTATGGGTTCTGAATATTATTAATAAAAAATTAAGCTAAGAACAGACGAAAACAATCTGCCTTAGTATTTTGACACCTAAAAATGTGTTTTTTTTGGCAAATTTTGGTTTTTTTTAAAAGCGCCAAAATCCAATAAAAAAGCTGGGGCAATTGTATAATTTTAAGCGCTATTTTATTGCTTTTTAAATATTAAAAATAGGTTGGCTGGTTAACTAGAAAGTCAATTTTGAAAATAGGCCAAATTTTCATTTTTCCGGTTTTAAGGGTTACTACTTTTTCATTGTAAATTTAATAATATTATTAAAAAAAAATAAACTACTATTATGGTCTAACATAATTGCTCCTATGTACTGCTTAGTGAAAACTATGAAATTTGGCACATTGGCATATTTTAATATAGTGCAAAGAGCATAATTAGCCAAAGTTAGGGCAAAAAATTATTAATTTACAATTTTCAAATGTCATACCGATCCCAAACTTTTGAATTTATATATTTTTTAACATCATAAAGGGCTTTTATATATAAGAAAATTTAAAGATATGTGTGTCAAACTATTTGTATCTAAACTTACTAATTTTTTGTTAACTTAACAAAATTTCATTAAAAATATTATTAAAGTCCAAGGTAGCCCCCATTACGATCTCCAAAATAAAAAAATTATGACTTTAGCTACAATACTTTTTATAATACATGCGCGCAGAGTTGCCTCAATATTTTTTTACTAAATAAAGAAAAATATTTTTGCTTATATCTCGGTCAATAATCATTTCCGGTCAAAAAAATTAAGCTTTTATTAGCACCCAAGAACAGTAACAATTTTAACCAAATATGAGATTTAATAGAAATAATTGTCGATTTAAAGTGGACCGATTACTGACCGAGATAAAGGCAAAAATATTATTTTGCAAAATTTTTTTTTACAAGTTGCAGGCTAACTCAATTTGAGTCCAGAAATGTTCTAAATAAAATATTTCAATATTTATTGATAAATAACATTTTTTTTAAAAACATAGTTTTTTACAAAAGCAATTCATTATGGATACAAAATATTAAAACTAAATATCTAATCAAAAAGTAATGTTTAAGCTTTTTGTGTATTTGTATATGTATAATTAAAATAAAACTCTTCGAAAACTAATTTTTCTGCAATCAAATCGTTTTCGCCTTCCATTTTGGAATGCTATTTAATAACGCTAGCAGTCTAATTTTTAATTCTAGGGACTCGACTATTTGTTCTTAACATATTATTTGACATTTGATTTAGCTGGTAATAAAAAACTCGTTTTAATATTTTTCTGTTTCAAAATCGTTTTTGTTTTCTTAACACTCAAATGCCATTTACAAGTTAAGTTAAAATTTCAGATATGTTAAAAAAGCGCCAATACTAGATTTTAAGATCTCCAAATCAAAATTTTATATAAATGTGAAAACTTTATCAAATATTTTGTTGTAATCTGTATATTTAGTTTTACCTGACACATATGCAAACCTTTTGAATCACCAAACAGAAAATCAATATGTAACTATACACAATTTTTTAATTATTCTGGCCAACAAAAAAAATTAATTTAAGTTTGGAAAGTCAAAACATAACACACGATCAAAATAATTCTGAAATAATAGTTTTTCCAAAATTGAAAAAAAACGAAAAAAAAAATATTAGTGAAGGTGTATAAAACAGGAATAAAAGATTTTGAAAGGAAAAATGTTACTGTTGCAAAATCGTAAACAAACAAAATTAAAATCTGTCCATATGTGTTATTCAAGCAAACAAGTAAATATAATTTGATTTATTATTTAAAAAAATAGAAAGAAAAAACAAAGAACAAAATAATAATTAATGAAAGAAATGTGAATCATGTATTTCTTGCCAAATTTTTATTGTATTTTAAATATTACAGGATAACCAAATTTAGAGCAAGTGTAAGCATCTGGTTCACCCTTCCTAAGTATGCATTTACATTCCAATATTATTGTCAACAAAGTATTGATTTGAAACATTATTGTTTCAATAATTGACTTACCAGAAAACAAGGCCCAGCGTAGTTTAAAATTATTATATAATTTATGCCTGGTATAACTTTAAATATAGCTATCAATGTGCCAAGTGAGCTTTAGGTACCATTTTGAAGATCTTCTATTACATAATTCATAAATTAATTAAACGCATTTTAGACAACATAAAAGTTTTCAGTACAAAACCAAATTTTGTGAGGCTAAAAATAAAAAAAAATAATTGGCCTATAAACAATTCTTCATTCTAAAAGCTTTCTATCCCTCATATGTAACGACGTAGGCTATTTTCAATTGATGCTATGTATAAAATAAACTATTTGTAAAAATTTACTATAATTTTTTTGCAAAATTTAGTTTATGAGTGGTGGAGGGGAAATTATAAAAAAAGGATAAAGATAATAATAATTTATTTAACTAAAGAAATTGAAAAATACAATAATAATAATAATATATTAATAGAACTTCGTCAAAAAATAGAATAGAACATTCTATTCATAAACATACTCCCCGGGATTGGAAGAACTAATCTTCCAATAAATCACGTTCAGCTGTAATTGGGAAGGGACATAATTTGATCACGGGCCTCTTGTAGGTACCGTTAGCGCAAGTTATTGTGGCAACGCAAATTATCGAATCCTTGCATGGGTGTAAGTTAATAACTCGAACGGTTTTCCACATCAAAGGGGGTAGGTTGTCCTTGGGAACTAGTACAAGTTGACCTAGTTTTAAATTGGTAGATGCCCCTTTCCATTTGTTTCGACGTTGTAGATGCGTTAAATATTCGCGCGACCATCGAGACCAAAAGTGGCAACGCATTTTTTCGATATACTGCCATCGCGTGGTGAGAGATTGGGATCTCCGTCAGATTTGGCTCCAGTGAGGATGTTATTGGACGTCCGATCAAAATTTGAGTAACGTAAAAACAATGAATTATCTACAAAAAACACGGTTAGCGTTTTATGTTTAGAATAGAATTGGAGCAATGTTATTTCTTTCTTTCATGAATGCCATTTGACACGCGACGAATATTGGTATGACTTGAGTGATAAAACTAAGAATACAGGACCGTTCCACCATATGGCTTTATCCGATTCGCTCAAAAAGCAGCCTCTCGACAACATATCCGCACTGCTGTCTTGGGACGATACTTGTGCCCATTTCCATTCTTTAGAGAACTGTTGAATCTCAGACAATCTATTTGATACAAAAGTCTTCAAACGTGTTAAGGCTGCGATCCAGGCTAAAACGATTGTGGATTCAGACAAACATATCATACTATCAAAATCTATTGGGAGTGTTCGTATAGTTGTTGAAAGCAATGTCAAAAGTAATGCCCCAATTCAGGTCTGGGAATGGAAACGACCTCTAAAAGTGCCACACGAGATTTTAAACAAACTTGAACGTTGCGACTAGACCCTTTGATACTGACCAAATAAATTGCAGCTCCATATGCCTTCTCACTGTCATCCGAAAATGCGTGAATCTCCATGCATGGTGGGCTAAGATGATTGGTTGTGAGTCGCGGAATTGTGATCGCATTAAAATGCAACAGTTGACTCGTAAGTTGGCAATCCTTAGCGATATTGTGTATGGGATCACCCCAATCCCATTTTAAGACCCATAATTTCGGCATCATTTTAGTTTGGACCGTGATGGGTTCTACTAATCCAAGCGAGTCGAAAACTCGGGCAATGGTCGATGATATTTTACGTTTCGTTGCTAGAAGGAATGTGTTAGATCTAATACTGATTACGCAGGTATCGTTCTGATCGTCGCTCATGGAGATAGGGCTTTGTTTTGTCAGATTTACTGCAGTATCGTGAAGTAACCCACGATCGTTCGTCTTCCATTTGTGTAGGGTGAAACCCTCATGGTTTGGCATAGTTTTAATCCGCCGTGTGACTTCGAAAGAGTCAGATACCGTATCGGCTCCTATCGAGAGATCCTCAACGTGTAAATCTCTCAGAGCGATTTTTGAACCGATAAGAAATTCTTTGACTTTTTCATTAGCAAACTGTTTCAAAGTTTTGATCGCTAAATCGGGCGCTGAAGAAATACCGTATGTAACTGTCTAATAAACAGAAACTACCTTTTCTGACGGATTCTCTTTCCCAAAAATCCGCTGTAATTGGCAATGCGACTGATGCATAAGAATTCGCCGACACATCTGCTTCAAGTCAGCAACGATCGCTACCTTTGCGCTTGGCCGTTCATCAATGACGGCTTGTTTGCGATCCCTCGGTGATTTCCGTGAATTGCATCTGTTTATGTTTTGAATGTCCTGCATCGATGTTGGTTCAGATGTTGAGCTGTGGACTGTATTCGTGCGATTGTCTACCTCTGCAATATAAGTGGCTTTAAGAATTTGGCAACGGCGTTTGAGAAATTCAACAAATTGCTTTTGGGTGGGAATTTCATCTTTCGCTAACGATGTTTCCCACGCCTTGATCGTGACTGAATCTAGTTTCTTGGAGACCGTATGTACCAAGATGTCGTCCCAGTGTTCTACTGGTCGCTTCATGGCTTCTATCGCTTTCGTATGTTTGTTCAGCCCGTCTACGAATTGTTTTAATAGTTGATAGTTTTCCTCATGCATTACTGGAAGCTCGAGTATTGCCTCTAAGTGTTTTTGCAATATCAGTCGTTTGTTGTCGTATCTCTCTTTGAGAGCATTCCACGCTTTTTGGTAGTTTGCTTCCGAGATTTCGAGCGATTGGAAAACTTCCGCTGCGCTTCCCTTGACAGACGTTTTGAGGTAATTCAACTTTTCAATACCTGTAATATTCTGTGAATGAATTAATGAGTTGAACTTATCGTAGAAGTTATACCAGTCATCATACGATCCAGAGAATGTTGGAAGTTGAATCTTAGGAAGACATATTCGCTGTTCGGAATAAGATGCTACCTCAGATTGCGGTTGTAATAATTCATCGGTCTGAACCATTAACTCAAAGTATTGATTCTCGACCTCCTCTATTACCTTATCATCATTCTCCTTACCTTCCGATTCTAATTTGGCTTGTAATTCTTCGAATTCGGTGAACAAATATTCGATTCTTGCTCGACGTAGCTTTAGGTTTTTCAGATTAGTATCGTTTGCGTCGTTTTGACATATCGTCACAAAATTTCCGAATCGAGAGAGTGCCGCACGCATTTGATTTGGTCCCTTGTAAGAGGAGCACAAATCCGATGTATAAAAAGACTATATTCGGCCTCAGAAGGACCAAAAATGGAGGGGAAAATTATAAAAAAAGGATAAAAAAAATTTATTTAACTAAGGTTTAACAAAATAATAATAGAATTATAATAGAACTTCGTCAAAAAATAGAATAGAACATTCTATTCATAAACAAGTGGCGCGTTCAGACAAAGTTTATTTTTTTTTAATTTAAAATTTATACTTTAAGACATCAAACGTTTTTTTTACAAAAAGTCACCAATTTTTGTTATTAGCATTTGAATGGTTTTTCTGAAAGAAGTTTTTAAAAATTAAAAAAAAAATTCAAATTTTTACAAACAAATGAAATGAGTCTCCCTTATGCACATTCAATACTTTTTCTGAAATTATTTTTTTTTAAGGGCATGTGCAAAGTGCGTTTTTATTTTCGTAAAATTTTGAAAATTCTGAAAATTTCAAAAATTTATTTTTTTTCAAAATTTTTTGAAAAATATTTTATTTCGGAAAAAGCATTTTATGTGCATATAATAAGTTTGGCAATTTTTTGAAAATTTGCGTTTTATTACAAAATATTTTTTTTCAAAATTTTGAAAATTTTACAAAAATAAAAACTCACTTTGCACGTGCCCTAAATGTCAAAAAAAAAAAAAAAAATTTTCAAAATTTTTATCATGGGTTAACAAATCAATGTCAAAAACATAAATTTTATGATAACATAAAAGAATGCATCTCCATTATGGCCTAATCTCATATATATTTTTTGGTTTTCTTAGTTTCTTCCATCTTTATCTCCTTATATAACAAAAAATGGCCTTTCTGACATGACAGATCTAAATATACCCTAAAATAAAAAAATTTAAAAATCTTTTTTGCATATAAATATCCCTTTTAACTTATATTTTTAATCACAAATAATGAAATATAAATTTTATCAATATATAAAGCTTTTACATTGGCATTTAGACAGTACAAAATATTTAGCGTTTAATCATAATTAGGACAAGATATAATATTTTTAATGAATATATTAATTAAGGTTTGAATTTAATAGTTTAGCTAATGTGAATATGCAAATATAAAATTTCAAATGATTTTGAATATTTTTTGGTTTTTGAACCTTTTCTTCTAAAATTCTCAAAGTTTATATCTGACTAACTAAATTTGATTTAAAAACAATGGTTAACAAATTTGATAATAAGATGGCAGGTTTGATCTCTGTAGTTAACTCCTTCTGTGTAATTATTAAAACTTTACAAAAATTAAAACTCACTTTGAACTTAGCATTACCAATTTTTAACCAAAAAATATTTTTGCCCATTTCATGGCTGCTTTAAAACGTATTATTAAAATCCCTAATTTCTTCTGATCTAAAAAATGGCAATTATATCACCAAAATCCTCATTGCAAAATAAAAAATTAATTGCAAAAAATATAATTTTATTTAAAAGTTCATAAATATGTAATTACAAAGCATGTCAAAATTATACCATAAATAAAATTAGGCGTTGCTAGTAAAACTTTTACGAAATTTAAAGATTTCTTCTTTTGTAGGTACTATCCATAATCCCTATATTAATGAGAGATGCCAAAATTATACAGTATGTTTTTCATGATGAAATTCTGTCCATCTTTGGTCACGTTTAAACATCGATCTTCCTCGAAAGGAGGAGACATGAGTAGAATAGGGCTGCGATAATAAATTAATATATTTACCTTGTTTATAAATGCTAAATGAACAACTGGAAATATAATAGCAGGGCCACAAAAAAATACAGAATATAGTGCAAAACTAGGAATTATCTCATACCACATTTTGCCGAAGTTGATACGGCAATGCAAGAATGCATATAATTTAATTCAGCGGGGCGACAGCAAGATTGTTAGGCTATGGCTAAAATTATTTTTATCAAAAAAAAAACAGTTCTAATTAAAAGTATGGTAGTAAATAAATAAATTTAAAAAACATTTTTTAATTACAATGATGTTTATAAAATTATTTTTTAGGCATATTTTTACCTGCGATTACACTGCGTTATTTATTAAAATAAAAAAAACGTTTTACGACCAAAATAATTGGAAAATATTTTTGAAATTTTCACTCTATATCAAGTATATCCCTATTAATGCACATGAAAAATTTCAGACCTCTAGCTACTTTTGTTATCTATTAGAAATGAAATTTTCGAGTATTAGTGATTACCGTTCAAAATCGACGAAAAAAATTCGTTTGTGTAAAAGGTGCCTGAGGTAGCAAATTTTTTCTTTTTATTTACGAGGTGTGCATATTTCTTAATTAAAACGAAAAAAACGTTTTACGCCCAAAATAATTAATTTTTTTTTTTAAATTTTAACTCCATATTAAGTATTATCCTATTAATGCACGTAAAAAATTTTAGATCTCTAGCTACTTCCATTATTAAGATACGATATTTTAAAACTTTTCAAACAAGTTGAATTTTTTTTTACTCGAGTTCTATTATTTCAAAATTTTGACTATAAAATACTTTCAAATTTTAATAGCTTATTAAGAATGTTTACTTGAAATTCAATGCAAATTTCAGCCTCTTAGAGTATATAGGAGCCGATGCATCAGGTACCGAAAGGTACATTAAACGTACATTATAAGAAATTTTACTATAATAGCCAATAAATATAATTAACGGTAATAAATATTCTTTTTATTTAGCATGTTTATCAATATTATCTTTTATATTTATTATAGTTTTATATTTTAATATTTATATTTTTAATTTCAAATACCATATGATTTCTAAATTTAGTATGTTAGATAGACATAACCAATCTTAAATTATAGGCTAATTTTTAATACAACGACCCCAGACCAAAATCGTTAAAAAGAATTTTTCTAGGTCAATATTTCCCTGAAAATCTCGAATTTTCAATTTAAAATTTTCGCTCGCTTATAGTTTTTAGGATATTATTAACGTTTGAAAGTCCAGAAATGACCAATTCATATCTATTATTTTTTTAGAATGAAATATTAAAATTATTGTCACCAAAGTCTGGCCAGGTACATTCTTACCTCTGTATTTATATAAAGTAGTTAATCTTAAATTTAAAGCTATCTCTGCATTTAGTTTTATTTGATAAATATTTTTGATGCTGTATAGCAAATAATTTGTGATAAACATTATAAATAACACTAAAAATTATTGTATATTTAACTTTTTGTCAAAAAATATAAATTATTGTAATTTTTATTTCCATCTTTCATCTTCATTAAAGCAAAAGTACTGGAAATAAATAAAATTTTACACATTATCCTTTTTATATAATAAATATTAACAAAATTATATTTAATTATTCATAGAATTTTTTTCAGTTTGATATTGATGTTTTTTAGTATAAACTTTTTATTGTAAATTTGGCCCATTTACTGCATATTATAGGTATGATTTTCATTTTAATATATAACTAGAAATTTAAAAAAAGATTAAAACAGGAGTGTTTTCAAGATATTTTATTTAAAATTTTGAATATTAGATATAATCCTCATTTTAAAAATATTTTTGATATTTATACCCAAAAATAACATTTTTTTCCTTTGACAAATTATTACTGTATTCTTAAATTGCTTGCTATAATTTTATGTATCGCATTTTTCTTATCTCATTAAATTAACTAATTTGCAATTATTTTTGTTCCACTTTGTCAAAAAATATTATTGAAATTTTTTTTATCAAGTATAATCCTATTAATGCACGTGAAAAATTTCAGACCTCTAGCTACTTCCATTATTAAGATACGATATTTTATAACTTTTCAAAATATTGGGTTTTTTTACTCGAGTTCGATTACAAAATTCTGACTATAAAATAATTTTTTCTAGGTCAATGTTGCCCTGAAAATCCCAAATTTTTTGTTAAAAATTGTCGCTCGCTTATAGTTTTTAAGATAATAACGTTTGAAAGTCCAGAAATGACCATTTTTCAATGAGAAACATCAGCTTTTTAAATGAAAGTTTGTAAAATTTAGTGTAGGCTTTCGCTCAATTTAGCCAAAATTTATCAAAAATAGAGCGTATTAAATTTTCAAACCTCAAATTCCTTAAAGTAAAGTTGAGCGACACTTTGATAATATAAATTTATAATCTTTATGCCAAAACTCTAAATACATAATATTCGTTCTTTAAGGTGCGGTTTCGAATTTTTTATTTAGTAAATTACCTTATTTTTTATTGATGAATATTAAATATACTCACCTTTATTTTCCATAAAATTTTTAGCCTCATTGAGTTTATATTGGTCGAGTAATGGGCAAAACATTTGAGTTAGGGTAATGCATTAATAAGCATGCAATAATAAAGGGATATCCCGGGCGAAACCGGGTCACATATTCTAGTGTATTAAAAAAAATTCAAATTTTCATATTTTCTTCCACTTCTTGTCTAATAAAATTTGCAATATTCATTAATGATACCTTAAATTAGTTTATAAGGGCTCGTTCAGACTCAATTCGTTTTTTTGAAAAACATTGAACGCTTTTAAAAAAAAATTGGCCAATTTTTATAGCGTTTAAATTGTTTTAGTGAAAGAAAAGTTTTTAAAAAATTTTGAAAAAAAAAATAACTTTAAAATTCTAAATTTTTAAAATTTTGTAAAAATTTAAAATGATTCTGAACGCGCCTAATGAAAAGCTCGTATGTCTTTTTAAAATTATAATAAAAATAAATATATTTTTAAAATTCTTAAAGTTATAGCTAAAATTGTTGCCTATATACCCCTAATGTAGCATTCGCGCAAATTTTTCACCCTACCATTCGGGTTAAACGACCAGATTTTATTTATTTTTTTTATCATTGTATAGGGAACTCCCCCTATAATCATTATAATAGTATATATAAGGGATTAGATTGTATAGAAATTTTGATTTGCGACATTCAATATGTAATGATCAAAGACCACATATTGAATGTTTCACTTAGTGAGCTCCCCTCATAGTACTAGTAGATATAAGGGAACTAAGTTCTTTAAGATTTTTGTCAAGTGACACCGAATGTTAATTGATCGCGTTCATTATGTTGAATATTTTTCTAATTACAAAGAGATATCTTTGAGCGATAATTTTAAGTATGTTTGCTATCAAGGCTATTTTTATAAATTGTCTCCAAATTTTCTACCTCTTTTTTTATAGTAAATGGTATGAGTTGCCCATTTTCTTTCACATTAAATGTTTTTCGGCGATAGCGGTTGATGCTAGACACAGAAAGGTCCAATATACTAGATATTTCTTTGGCTGATTTCTCCTTTATTGACTCATAGATGCGAACTTTCTTTGGGGTCCATTTCAAATATGGTTTATGTGTTTTTGTATTGGGGACATTTTTAGTATCAAATTGTCATTTTCAAGAAGATTGGCAATGTTTTCATTATCAAAATTGTCATTTTCAAGAAGATTGGCAATGTTAAACATTAAAAATAAATTTTTGCTTATAATTTTAAAAAATTTAAATTTATAAATATGTAAAATAATTTATACATTATCATTTTTATACCCCTTATATAATCATGTTTTTCCGGATATTTACAATTGAAAAAACAAATATCACCTCAAGTTTGCAAAAATCCAATTCCTGAAAATAATACCGGATCATTGATCACTGTGAAAAACAACATTCTCTTTGAAACTCACTCAATTACTCCAAAACTTAATTACATAACAAAGTACTCTACTTCCGTGGACACCGGAACATGTAAATACACTTTACATAACAATATATCTCTTTGTAATTAGAAATATATTAAAAATAATGAACGCGATATATCGACATTCAATGTCACTTGACAATAATATTAAAGAGCTTAGTTTCCTTATATCTACCATTATAAGTATTTTGAGGTGCTCATTAAGTGAAACATTCAATATGTGGTCCTTGATCATTACATATTGAATGTCGCAAATCAAAATTTCTATACACTACTATATTATATCTTATAGAAAAATAATGTGTTAAAATTTAAATTTTACTGTCACCTAAAAACATTTAAATTTAGATTTAATCAAAAAAATTGCAACAGGAGACATTTATCGTATTTAATAAAAAAATTAAAAATCAGATTTTTTTTTTACTTTTTGATAAAATTTACAATATTCTTTAGCCCGCGATTAGCACTGTGTTGTCCATTCCTCCGCACAACTTGAATTTTGAATATCTTTAAAAATAATATGTATTAGTTGGACTAACTATAATTTTAAAATTTATAATAACAAAAAATTTGGTCTAAGTCTAATAACAAATGTTTAGATAAAAATGAATTGGAATACTTATGGACTCCACCCTCTCAATTTCAATTTAAAAAACAATGTTATTGCCACTATTTATATTTGAACTTTAATAATTGCAATATTATATTCTATATTTTTTTAAATAATTTTGATTAAGTACACATGTATTTTATAATAATGATACGAATTATTTTTTTTCTCTTTAAAGTATTTAGTTTTTATTTTAAATACTATACAAAAATAAGTTTTATATAGTAAAATTTGTTTTCAAAACTCTTTAAATATGTTCCACTAGACTTAAAAACTCGATTTAATAGATACATTAAAATTATTGACATGATTTATTTAATGTAATATAGAAAAATGCAATATTCATTAATAATAACTTTTATTAGCCTATAATTAAAGAGCACGTATTTTTCTTCACGTAGATAAAAAATAAAGATCTAGCTTCAAAACTCTTGAAGTTAATAAGGTTTAAAATTGGGGTGCTTATGAACCCCACCATAGCATACGTGTTACAAATTTTACTATGTGCGCAGAACATTTAAAAAAATTTAAAAAAAATTTATTAAAACTGATTACCCTAATAACTTTAAATTTTTAAAAATTAGTTTATATCATAAGTACTACAAACATATTATATATTAAAGTTGTTAAGCTATTAAAAACTAGATAATAAGGCGAAAATATTTAAGTTTTAATACTTTGAGGCAATATTATGGTTCAACGTTGAAATTGAGAGTGTGCGGTCCTCAAGAATCCATAGATAGTTTCTATATCAAAATTGTTATTAGATTAATTTTTGTAATATATTTAAGAAAAAATTCACAAACGTACGAAGAGCGCAATTTTGGGCAATTTAGAGCTTATCGAAGTTGGACAGAGAGATTAAAGGTGACCATATCGGGGTTGCATAATTTATAAGAGGGCGGGAGATTGCTTTGTAGCTGATGGTCAGGGTTTCTTTGCTTTGTCCCCAGGAAGTTCCTGCCAAAGCTTTTAAGAGGTTGTTTCTTCTATTTACTCGCTGCAGTATTTTTAATGTGTTGGTTAAAGTTTAGCATAGGGTCAAAGGTGAAGCCCAGTATTTTGGGATTTAAGGGGGAGTAGTGAACCCTTGGTAAATAATTGAGGATGTGCGTTGGTTTGACGTGTTTACGGGGTGAAAAGAGTCACCAAGGATTATAAAGGAGAGACTGCTAAGCAGCGGTTGGTAAAATAATCTGAAAGTGTAACGAGGTAATCATTTAGAGTGATTGATAACTGGTCAACATTTGGGCCCGAGGAATAGATGGTAATGTCATCAGCATAGACTATGTTTATGTTTGTGGGGGGAGTGGGTAAGTCACTAATATATGCATTGAAAGGAGCAGGAGAGAGAACGGAGCCCTGGGGGACTCCCTCCCTGACGATGTGTGTTTTGGATTTGACTTCATGAAAGGAGGTATAGGCTTGTCTACCACGTAAGTAGTTAGACAGCCACCTACTGATAGGTATGGGTAGAGATGAGTGGTAGATTTGTTCAATTAATGTGCGGTGGTTGACCGAATCAAAGGCGCGTGTTAGGTCAAGCGAGACCAGGACTGTACGATGAGGGGGTTTCTTTTGATTGAATCCTTGGGCAATTGCCTTAGATGTCTTTAGGAGGCAGGAGGTTGTAGAGTGATTAGATCTAAAACCATGCTAATGAGGAGCAGGGGGCAAATTTTTTTTGATGTAAGGGAGAATTAAAGCTAAGATCTTGGCAGCCGGAGAGAGTAGGGAGATAGGTCTGTATGATGTAGAGAGTTCTGGTGGTTTGCCGGGTTTTAATATAGGGATGATATTTGATTTCTTCCAAATGCATGGGATTTGACATGTGGCAATAGAATTATTAAAAAATACCGCGTTTTCGTCGTGGAGTCAATAGCTCTGTTTTACAGAGACTACAAATGGTATTATATCTTCTCCCCCTGCGTCTTCTATATTTAATGGTTTTAAGTAGTTCAAAAATAGTATAATCTAATTTTTATTAGTTTGGTAAAAAAACTCACCACCATAACCCCTAAGTAATAAATTATTTTAATATAAGCCTAATATTAATATAATATAATTAGATTGTAAAAAACGGCTAATTAATGTTATTTGTGGGTAGTTTTAAGATATAAAATAATTTTTGATTTTTAAACTTGTTATAGCCACCTTAATGTTAATTAAATGTACTCAATTTTTTTATTTAAATACTTTTTCTTCATTAGCCGCACCTTAGGATTTATGAATTTTAAACAAAATTGAAATCATAGAAGATTCATAATTTCGTGTTATCATTTTTTTAAAATATTTTTGAAAACAAGTAGACTTATTATTATTTCATTAAAAAGGTCGCCTAGTAGAACTTAGCCAATAAAATGCTTTGTAATTTTTTGAAAAAATTTAAATAATTTTTTTTACTGAATAACATTTTATTTAAAATTACCTCATAGATTAGGTCAGATTTAATTATCTTGAATATATTACTTTAAAAATTCCCAAAATAACTTTCGAAAAAAGCTAGTTCTATACTATCCCTATTTGTCCTAATTCTCGAAAACCAAAAGCCTTTTTTGGCAAATTATATTTAAAAGGTTATTTTTGATTGTCACCTCGTGAACACAATTGCAATTTAATCATTTCTATTTAAAGATTAATTATCTGATAAAATTTAAATTAATACTTTAACAAAAATATTATCAATGGCGGAAAAATTAAATATTACTAAATGCCAATTCCAGCAGCAATTTTATCAAATTTTCTTGGTAAAGCTTGCCACTTACGAGACTTGCTTAAATAATGGTAAGCTAATAATTATAATAGAAATTTTAAGGCTTTTTGTTCAATTATCTAATTAAATGAATTTTCCTTTTTGTTTTATTGCCAATAATTGCCCAAATACGGTAAATAAAGTGTAGCCAGAGCTGGGAAAATAAGGTCTTAGCTTTAATCAAAAAAATATAAGATTTTCTGCACATTTTCAATTTTAAAGTTATTATTTCAATCTGTCATATCAAATTTTTTTTTTAGTTTAGCCAAAAAATGGGGTTTTACAAGCTATAAGTGTAGCTAATATGTTTATTAATATCCATTAGACCTGTATAAACTTCTTGTCTACAACGCCCTGATCATGAATTTTTTTTTATGTGATATGATAGGGAAGTACAAATATAATCTTTTTAATTTTTTATTATACAAAAAAAATCTAAAAATTACACTGGGCAACAAAATTTGGACGACCCTAAGCATCATTTATGGCGACTATGGTGGTCAAGTTTTTGACGCTAATCACGAATATGAAATCAGAATTTTAGCCAATTCCTCAAATTTTTAGTTATTCGGTGTCAAAGTTGAGATTTTTCAATTTTTGTGGTATTTTGGGCTTCTATATTATAAAACCTATGGGTAATAACAAAAGTTTAAAAATTTATTTAGATAACGAAAACATTCAAAGGGGTTTAAATTTTTTTAAAATTTTTAATTTTTTTTTATTTTTTTATTTTTTGTAAAATTAGTGGTTCTCGTCATAAACTCCGTTTTTAACCTAATTAACTTGACAGTAAATTGTTAAAAATTTTTAATAATAACCTTTTATAGATATGTTTTTTATAAGGAATCTGAATATGCCAATAAACTTTTTTGTAGAAATAATAGTAAAAAAAATTTTGTGAATTTGTTTTTGAACTTTGGGCGCGGTTTAAAATAAAATTGGAGGCATTGGAAAAAAACTAAACCCGGGATTGTTATCGCGAGAAAATTCTCTACAAAACCTTAAAAAATCGTTTATGTTGTTTTGTTGTTGTCCAGTGTTATTTAGGGCAGATTTTAACCACAAATCAAACTTTTGAAAATTAGATTTGATTCTAAAAATACGGTAATGAAGAATTAATTAATTAATTTGTGGCCGAATATATACATATTCCATCTACAATTTTATTGTAAGAAATTTAGGAAAATTTTTGTATTAACAACAAAATTTTATTACTTTTTATTTTTTATTTTTTACTTGAATGGTTTGTGTATTTGTTTCTTATGCAGGTTTATTTGCGACGTTTTCTTTGAACAATTTTCCTTATTTCATAATTGTAAATTTTGGGTGGTACATTTTTTAATGTTTACTTGGGCGTTATACTTAAAAACAGCCCATGAGAATTGGAATCAGTGGACAACAAAATCGACTCCGCCTACTACTAACCTGGTCCCAACGTTTAACCCAATCGATTTTCTTCGCATGATGCGACAATTGATCTAATGGTCATCCTGGATAACGAACTCGACACGCTAGTTAGAGTATAATAAAAAACTAGAAACTACCCCCACCCCCCCTCTCACTGCTTACCCCCTCAAATTTGCCTCTTTTACCTCTATAATAAGGTCGAACAACCTTAAGGGCATACAATCTATTGTTTAGTAAATTCTGAATAAAACGTCGTACCTGGTTAGTAGTATGTTGGGTGTATGCCAAAGGATTCTAATACCGTGTGAATGTTTATATAATCCTAAGTCCTTTCAAATCTCATTTAATTCTGCCTGTTATAAATTTAGATAGTTAAGGTGGAAGGTCTAATTTAACTATACAGCAGCCCTCGCAAACATTGCGCCGGTGACCTCAGTTCTCCCAGACTTGTTTGAAATAAACGGCTTTGGGATTCTGTGCCGGTCATTCAATTTAGAACTCAGTATAATTATATACAATCAAGGTAATGCGACGTACGATATAATAAAAAATATTGAACAAACCCTTTTATTTTTTTTATTCACATGCCATCGATTAAGCGGAAACGCCACTTGAGAAGGGCAGCCTGTTTTGGTGTATTGAATTTAAAACAAAAATCGTTAAAAAATTGAACGGCTTGATTTATAAAAAAATAAAATATTTAGGTAAAATTGTCCTCTGCCACACACCTTAAAACGTTTTGATGCAAAATTCTGCCCAGAAGACTTTGCTGGAGGAGCGATAAAACATATTATATGTTACGTTAAATAATAAAATATGTTTAATTTTGTTGTATACAAAATTTTACTAAACAGCTTTTACCTCAACATCATCATTTTTCAGTTATTATATATTTAAAGTAGGCTTGCATCGCTAGGCATTTACTAAATATTAAATGCGCTAAACATTCAATTTTTATGCAGTCTTAAAGTTTGTATAATATTTAAATTAATTTTTTGTTTTATATTTTAAAAAATTTGTAGAAAATGACTCTGATAGGATATCAGGTCACCAAAGGTGATTCCCAAACAGATACGAAGGTCGGATACATGGTGAGTGCTGGTAATCCTGTAATAACGGTTCCATTAAGCCGGGGTAGACCTAGAACTACATGTTTAGAGCTTGTTTCAATCAAAGTAATCGTTATCTTTTGGTTGCGGACATGATTAAATAAAAATATAATCAAGGAGAAATACTCTATTTGCAAAATTAGTGTGAAATATCCTTGTTAAATGGGAGTAAAGTTTCGCAAATATTATACCGCACAAGTTTGTATTCTCATATATATCCTGACCAGAGAGAACAAAAACCTAATGGGAGATATCTTAAAATGATTCATAAGTTTTCAGGTTATTTATTCAATTGACATATATCGAAAATATATATAACATAGATAGTTACCGCTATATTAATTGTAAAAAGAACAAAAAACGAGTGTGCAAAAATGCAAAATACTTAATATATATTTTTAAGAGTTTTTTTTTAGAATATTTGGTTATAAGCTAGAAATAACTATTTAATGTAAATGTGAAAGGTTTTATATTTTGAATACTTAAAAAAAGTATTAAGCCGCGATCAGCACTGTTGGGTCCATATAAATAAGTACATCCTTTCAAGTATTATATATCATTGTTCAAATTTTTTAAAATTTTTTTAAGTAACATACTGATATAGAAAATTTGTTTAGATTAGAAATTCTATATGGACCGCACATCAATTTATGCCGAAAACCATGATATCGCCTTAATGTAAATTTAAACAAAAATAGTTGCACTTAATTTTAGTGTTTATTCATGACAATTTTATATATTAAGAATATATATAATTAGGTTTTAAGGTAACAAATATTTGCAAAAAAAAATTATCCTTTCATAATATTTTTTTCACAATTCTATTAAGATGTTGTAGCCCTATAAACATGATTATACTAAAACTTAGATATATAGTTGACAAAATTTATAAAAACGAAATTACTAAATATGGAAAACTTATATTAGTTTATTATTAATAAGGACGTTTTTTTTTATAAAAAGGAATAAAATTTACAGCCTTAAATTAAAATTATAGAGTTTAAAGGGTATAAAATCCTTGTTTTAAAAATCGGGGGAAAAACATAGCGTTTTTTTGTTTGAATTTTTCTATAATTAGCAAGAGCACAAAAAACATCTTTTCTTTCATATCAAGTTACAACAAAATGCCGACCAAAACTTCCATATTAAATGCTTTTTGACAGCTATCTTTGTATTAATCTAAAACGCGAGTGATAATATCTGTAATTGTTATTATCTTTTATCACCAATTTAGATTAAGGCAAAAAATTTCAATAGAAATTATAAATTAATTCTTTTCGTTTTTTAAAAACACATGGGCAAAATATTCTAAAAGTTAGTTTCGTTCATAATATTAATAATATATATCCTATCTTTTTATAATTTATTAATTATATTTAACATTGCTCATTATTATCATAATTTAATCAATACTGATTTTTTTGGATAATATATTTTTTAACAGGAAATCTATGTAAAATATAATTTAAACGCCTTATAGATAATTCCGCGCCAGATCCGAATAAAGCTATCACAGTTGCCTACAACGAAATAGTTACCAATGGACTACAGAAATCATCTAAAAAATTAATGATTTTACGTCGGCAAAATCTCTTCCACCACCCACCGCCGAAGTTACAGATTTCATTCAAAACAGTTATGGATCTATTATTAGGTCTAGTCGCTTAAAAAATAAAAACTTAATTATTCGTTGGTGCCCATCAAATAAACTAGCCATTCTCAACGTTGCTTAATTTAGGTGTTGATCACAACCAAGTTTACTCGGTTACTTAGCTTATTTAGTGAAGAACTGAAAAACAAGTTGCTTGTTTGATTGTACACAAGCTAGTTTAAAAAAAACTAGGACTGATATCTTCAAATACACCAAATTTTCTAAAACATATGTAGCAGGATCTGATTTAAAAAAGATAAATTAACATGTAAATGCTCTGATGTCCGAAATTTCTGAAAAGTTAAAGGCTCGTGTAGGGGGCGGTACCTGCAAAAAAACACCCCTCACAGCCTTTTAATAAGTTTTAATATATTTAGGGTGAAAAAATGATTTTTTTAATGTTGTAACCTGCTTAAGGTCTGTAAAGGAAGAGCGGGAAAAGTCATTTTATGTGCTAAGCGATGTTTTTCTTGTTAATTATATAAAAATAATGCAAATATAGGAATTTTTTTAAATTCTTTAATAATATTTGGGCATGATTTATATAGAAAGATTAGATTTTTTTATTTGCTAATTTTTTTTTCAATTGGCGAAAACAAAAATTTGCGTTTGAGCTAAATACACCAGCACTAAAAATTGCTCTTCGCTTTCAGCTTCTTAGATCCGTAATTAAAAAATTTTATAACTATTTTACAGATATTGCGACTTTGAGGAAACCCGAAAAAATATAAAAATATTTATATATACCTTTTAAATTATATTTATCATCTCAAATAATAAAAAAAAATATAAGCATATCAAGCTCTTACGTCAACATTTAGATTGTACAATATGGGGCACCCCTACTGTTATTTGGCAAAAAAAATAATATTTAAATTTTTTTTTTTTACATTTTTCAATGTTTATAGCTAAGTTTGATTAGAAAAAACGGTAAACGGTTTTGAGTATCCCTAATACGGCAGGTTTGATCTCTGTATTTTGCTAAGAAATCTCAAAAAAATGTTGACCTGTGTTATGTCGGGATTGATAGGCTAAACCTAAAACTAGGTTTGCACTTTAAACCCTTAATCGTTATATTTATAAGCCTTATGGCTTTAACAACTCTGTAATTTGTATCTACTCAAAAAAAGGACTCGCTGCCTATATGCTGTGAACGTTAAATCTTCATAGCATTTTGTGAAAAACATTTAAACACTTGGCAAGCTTCACCTAATCCTTTTATTAAGATTGTTTGGGCCACTTTTAATAAAACTCCTCCTCAATGACATTTCTAAAAATGAATTTTTTTTATAATTTAAAAAAACTCGCATTTCAGAAAAAATGTATTTAATGCTCTTAAGATAGAAAAAAAATTAAAATTTTTATATATTTATTTTTTTTTATATTTTTTTTTAAATTAAAATCTAAACGAAATTTAAACTTTCCCCTACAATTATATAAACAATTTGATGTGCGTCCTCAAGGCAATTTGGTTTTGCTAACAATTTAGGTCATTTATTATATATAATGAATATAAAAGAACAAATAATGTTGGCTGACCTTACGGCATTTTCCTTTGCCGGGACCATGGATAATATGCACTTATGCGTTTGTCAAAAGTTTTTTTTTAATTTTCTCAGAAGGTCATAATGTAACGCCTATTACAATATATGCGATAAATGCTTTTGAAAATAAGGACACATGTGTATGTTCTAGCATAAGTCTTTGCCTAAAATTTGGTTCTGTCTCAATCTTTAATTTTTAATTATGGTAGTTAGTTAAACACTCACAACTTCAAATCCTTAATTATTTGTAATATTAAATGTCTAGCCAAACAAAATTTCTTACTCTTTCCCCATCTTTAATTGATAAAATATGTATGACAATCTTAGAACAAACCTCATATAAGCTTTAATTTTGAGTTGCTTGATATATACTGAACATGCGTATACAGGATATTTTACCGTTTTGTTACGGACTGTTAAGATTGAAACTTTTCTATTTTAAATATCCGCAATTATCGAGTTAAATTTTTTTAGTTTTTAGATATGAGGTTGGATTAAATTCAGAAAAACGTAAAACTTGGGCAAATAAATTAATTTTTGGTATTTAAAATGACGAGCTCGTGGCCGTTGTCAAACACTGAGACATTGACAAATTCTGGGGTCCGAAGGAGAAAGTTATTAAGACATTAAAGTAATCAGGGGGCCAAAGAAGGGGATTATAATTAATAGGGCGAGGTAGGATAAAGAATATTCTTGTAGATAAATTCATTTCAAACATTTAATTATTCAGCTTTTTTATTTATTTTAAACCATTCAATTTCATTGCATCAAAACATCAAATTCTTCATGATTCTCCCGACACTCCGCCAACGCAAAACAAAATACTTTTTTTTACCACAAAAAAACTACTACTGAAAAAGTAATTCAAATAATAATATTTTCTTTTACAAAATTAGTTGCAATATTTATTCCATTAATATTTAAACCATTACTAAGAAACATGTCGAGTGCTGGTATAATATCACATTGCAAAACATTGGGTTACTATTACTTCATTAATATATACATTTAAATTCAAATAATTATTTAAAAAGCATATCTTTATTCTTTAATTATTAAAATTTTCATTTATTAGGGTCTCCTACACAGCCCAAAATTTTTTTAGCTAAAATATTTTATCCATCATGTCCCATTCGACAAACCCGGGCTTTTTGGCGAGCCAGAGGTCTTTTTAGCCTCTAAAATACCAAAATCAGAAATCAATTATGGGATCATTTCACCCAACCAGTGGCCTTTTAGCCTCCCAAAACAAACCAAAAAAACAAATTCTTATGTGCTTTTAAACCAGGGCTGGAAAAACAATGAGCCAAAAAACTTTGGCTCATTTTTTCCCCTAAAAAACAGAAAAAAAAGAGGGTTACAAATAAAGGGCCAAAATAAGCAAGGGCGTAGCAAGTTGTAAAGCTTGGGGGGGGGGGTTTCAAAAAAAAATTTTTGCCGCCTTTGGCGGCATAGTGCGGGCATTGCCATAGTGTAGTTTAAAATCTACTGATTTTATGAATGTTACTTAATTTTGCTTTTTAAAATTTGAGTAAATTAAGGACTTTTATAAATAATGTTTATACAAACATATATGGTTTTAAGAAAATTATATTATTGATATATTATATGCAAAAAATTTTTTTTATTAATGATACAATTATGTAATGTATTTATATAATAAAAATGGTTTATTCAAGTACACAACAAATATTAATGGATTATGCTTTTATATTAAATTCTGCATATTCCTGGTCTTTTTAGAGCGCACAATTATTCAAAAATATGGAAATCATCTTAATATTTTTATTTAACTAGTATTTAATTTGAGGGGAAGGGAGATTTAAAATTAAATATATAAAAATATTTTAAATGTAATTTATTTTATATTTAATTGGTATTTTAGTTTGGGGGGGGGGTATGCACTAAAAGTTTTTAATTTGGGTGGGGATATGGCATGCTTGGTGGGGGTTTCATCCCCAAACCCGCCCCCCTCTCCTACGCCAATGAAGATAAGAATTCAAAAAAAGCCCTTATTAAGAAAAGGGGCAAAAAAAACCCACAAAAAGTGGCTCTTAAATAGAGCCCCAAAAAGCCCATTTTATGTTTTCTTTATAGTAATTTCAAAAAATCTTGATTTTTTCTTAATGATGGGTGGGTTATTTTTAATTAAAGCCCCTAGAAGTTTTTTTGAAGAAAAGAGGCTTTTTAAACATGCCCCCTTTCTTTAAACAAAAAAGGGGCTTTTTTTTGCCCTACAAGTTTTTGTGGGCAGAAAAAAAACCAAAAAACTTGTTAAAGAGCCCATTTGGTTTTTCCCAGCCCTGTTTTAAACTATATCCATAAACATATTATTACTAAATTGACCCAAACCAACATGGAAATTTGCGTGTGTACTTAGATTTATGCAATACACCACCTCCTCCCTTCTTGACAAATACTTAAAATAACCTTTTATAATAAAATTTAGATGCAATGCACAATTAAAAAAAATTAAAATGTTAAAAAAATTAAAAATTGCTAAAAAAATATGTGATTACATAATCCATTTCTATCACAATCCATATGCAAAATCAAAGCTATGTTCATTAAAATCACAAAAAAAAATTTTAATTCCGGGACCTCGCCTAGTTCATAATATAACCTAATTCTTAATAATGATGCATTTCTTGTGCAGTTGTCCGGTTCGTTCAATTATCATTCAATCCCCCGCATGTAAGTTTGTACATATCTTTGTTATTATTTATTATTACTCGCACCAAGTAGATCCAGGTATGTTCCTGTTAACTGATAATTGTTTATACGCATCCACACAAAGGAATAATGAATAAAATGGCTGATCATTATCGAACACCAAGGAGCATAGAATAAAATGGCGGATCATTAAATTTTCCACAATAAGCTTACCTGCAAATTATTAGACTAATAGCTATTTTAAAATATTCCATTGACAAGTTTGCAAGATAATATCATTATCAATGAAGTGATTTAAGGCCAAATGAGACGGATTATTAAATATCCTGCCATTGACAAAATGAGCGCCATAGGGAAAAGTTATTATTACTAGAATCCTGTCGCAAAATGCGCGCTGTAGGGAAAGTTATTGTTATAATCCTGTCGACTGCGCCAAAAGACAGACTCGTGGTCGTTGTCCAAATACTGGGTCATTGCCGAATTCTGGGGTCAAGGGGAAAGTTATTATTATTAGGGCGAGGAGCATTAGGATAAAAAATAAAATCTTGTAGATCTTTATATTCATTTCAAACATTCAATTATACAGCTTTTATATTAATTTAAAACCATTTATTAATTTCATTGAATCAAAACTTCGAATTCTTCATGATTCTCCCGATAAAAATATATTAAAAGAATACGTATAATCGGCTAAAATTATGTTAGTTGAAGATTTGCGTTTAATTTTTTCAAAATAAAATAACGGAATTAAAACTTTTTTAATTATTTCGTTAAAAAATATAGTACATGGAGTTAAAAACAAATAATAAGTAAAATAGGTCATTAATTTATCGATCGGTATGAAGAATTATTTTGCAATATTTTTATTTCTATTTTTTTATATTTTTTATTATATTTTAATTTTTGTTTTTTAAAAAGAAATGGACGACGCTGATCACGGTTTGGACTTTATGGAGCGGATCTTATTGGCCGCTAAATATGCTTCCAGCATCAAAAACTTAATCGTATTTTAGAATTAATTAAGCCGCAAATTTAGTTCTTAAGCTCGTCATCAAAAATTGACATTAAATAGTGGCTAAATAGCAAATACGGAATGAAAAAAGAGTCAGAGTTAAAAAAATTCAAATAAATAAAACAAACTTTTTACAGTAGTATGGTCCGTATACCCACATGGACTCAATAAAAAACAATAATTTAGCCTCAATGTATTTTAAAAAACTCTAATGTTTTTATTTAAATGCTTTTTAATAATATTTTATTGAGTTAAATTTTTTTCTTTATTATAATTTCATTTAATACTTTTATGTCCATAAATCTAACTATGGCTGCTAATAGATAAAAATTTCTACATTTTTCTAGTTAGTTAGGCCTTTAACAAACAATCTAAACAATATTAATGCTGAAGTATAGAAAATATCATATATTAAATTTTTGTTTATATTGTGTTAAAATATTACAGCCATTGAATTTATAAATATACAATCATATTTAAAATAAAGTTCATGGCTTTTTAGAATTTATAGGTGTTGAAAATTATAGCAATTGTATAATAATTCTCCCCATTCGAGGGCTAACAATGAACTTAGTTTTATCCAAATTATTAGAAAGAATTTTATTAATATTTGAATTTGCGTAAACATTGTTTTGTTCTTACAATCTTTTTTTAAATTTAAATCCATGTAAAATTAATTTTATCATTAAAAAAATTAAACCTAATAATATTTTAAACTTCTATGATCCTTTATTCAAAAAAATGCATCTTTTATATTTATAATATTTTTGTATGTTGTTATAATTTTGGAACCCTTACAAGCATAGTTAACCAATAGATTTTTGTTGAATATAAGGAAGAAAAATAAGAGTAAACATAATTAACAACGTTATTTTTTTTTTAGAAATTTATAAAATTAAAGTAGAGGATTAAAATCTAAAAAACGGGTCATTTTTTTTAAACTCATAACTAAATTTGTTTTTTATTTTTACCATTCTCACATTTTATTTTTTGTTAACCCTTTAGGCCTAAATTAATCGTGGTTTTTTGGGAGTAAAATTGTTAAATTTATCGTAGCCACTAAAGCTGAACCTTATTTTAGGTTAATTGTGTATGTATTTTAGAGGGTTTTAATTAGGTGAGCCGGTATATTTTATTTAGATTTTAATTTTTATACAAATTTTACGAACAGTTTTTAAATTTTTTAATATGCTAAGTTAAAATAAAACATTAATTCTAGCAAACAAACATAACGGAAGGTTGATGTCATATATAATTTGGCCATCATGGGGATTTTTGCCCTAATGTTAAATTTTAAATTTTTTCATTGAAATGGTCGACCTGTGTTATTAAAATTACTAAAAAAGCATTTGAGTTTACCATGATTAAATCGATAAGATTAAATCTTCAACCAGTGCGAAGCATTAATAATATTACAAGAATGAGCATATAAAATTTATCTCGTTATTGGTGTCCAATAATAAAAAACAAATATAATTAAAAACTATTTTATAAATTGCTTCCTTGTCACAACTCTTAATTAATATTATTATATGACCTACATACAAATTTTATTCAAGAATCCTACATTTTTTAAGAAGATAAAATATTTTAGTTTCTATCTAAAATTGTCACTTTAAATAATAATTTACGAAGTGCATTGTAGGGGATCCATAATTATTTGCACATATAAAATTATGTGTCTCAAAAACGTCAGATAAAAACTTTTAAAATTATGTGATGAAAAATTTATATGGTAAACATTACCATAATTAGAATAACAGAGTTGTTCTAGGAGATACCATTAAAAAATTTAGAATTTGCACAAAATATATTTTATTCATTATATATATAAAAGGGATCGTTTTTAGTTTATTGAAATTAAAAAAAAAATATAAATATTTTTTTGTTTTTTTTTACATTCAAAAATTAAAATTGGCAATTACAAAAGCTTTAATCAATGCATTTTTTTTAAATACATTTAAAAAATGAATAAACTTTAAATACGCCCAGCTTTTTTAACTATGTTACCATGGGCCAATTGTACAAAATATCCAAATAAATTGAGCCCGCATGAAACGTTTGCCGAGTCATACAATAAGTAACCGCTTATGAATTCTAAAACCGTGATATTTTTTCAGAGCTTAGATCTTAAGCTATCGACGCGTGTTAACTGTGATAGAAGATGCAAAGCTATAAGGCAACTCCTAATGGATAAAAGGTTTACGGATAATTGTTTGAATCTTTACGCATTTAATCATCACGAATCAAAAAACTAATTTGCCCTATGGCAAACACACGATCGTAGTTATCTGGCTATATATGTATTTAATTTATTTGATCGCTCACTACCTTTAATAATAAAACATAGTTCAGTCTACGTAATGTTTCAAGGCAATTCTTTAAATTATTTTTTTCTTTAATTTGCCTCATTGTCTAACCTTCTTGCCAAAAAGTATGTTCTCCTTTCTTTGACATATGGTAAACAGCCTTGCCCATATTCACTTAATTGAGATTTTTTGAATTTGCAAAATATTTTAGGTATATGTTGCTAAAGGTATTTTGCACATTTATTGACAAAAATTAAAAAAAAAACATTACAATTTTATATTACTTTGGCCATCTAGAAATTTAAGTTTAAATTACTTGTTGATACCTTAGCAAAATTCTTTAACTATTAATTTTTCAAAAAATCTATTAGCATATTCAGATTCCTTAACATATCTAAAAAAGGTTATAACCTAAAATTAGTAGCAATTCACTTTCAAGTTATTTAGGATAAAAAGACGGATTTTATGACGAAAACCACTAATTTTATAAAAATAGAAAAACAAAAAAAACTTAATATTAAAAAATAAATTTAAACCCCTTACGTTAACAATGAATGTTTTCGTTATCTAAATATATTTTTAAACTTTTGTTACTAACCATAGGTTTTATGATAATGAAGCCCAAAATACCCCAAAAATTAAAAAATCTCAAATTTGACACCGAATAACTAAAAATCTGAGGCATCGGCTAAAATTTTGATTTATTCGTGTCGCCAAAAACTTGACCGAAAACCATAGTTGCCATAAATGATGCTAGGGTCCAATTATCCAGTGTAATCCAAGCTTTTTATGTGTTTAAACTATCGTTTGGAGGGCTCTTTAAAAATTAAAAATATAATTTGAAAGAGGCCACGCCAATTTCAAAATAGCTTAGGTTGGCGATTACGATAAAGTGTAAAATTGTTACTATACGTTGTGCTGAGCTAGTTATAAGAAATATAATTTGGGAAAAACCGTTTGTTGACCATTTCTATAAAAACAAAGGATAAGAAGTTAATCAAACTATTAAAAATCTTTACTTGGGCCGATTCAGATTCATTTCAATTTAAAAATAAAAATAAAGTTTTTTTTACACGTTTATTTTCTAATAGTCGTCAATTTTAGTTATTAGCATTTAAATAGTTTTTCCGAAAAAAAATTTTTTATAAAAATATGAAAAAAAAATGATCAATAAATTCAAAATTTTATAATTTTCAGAAAAAATGAAACGAGTCTCAACGCACTTTTATTCGTTGTATTATTATCAAAATCTATCTAATCATTAAGAATTTTTTTACTTGAGGCACGTGCAAAGTTTTTATTTTCGTAAAATTTAAAAATTTTGAATTTTTTTTTTAAATTTATTTAATAATTTTTTTATTTCAGAAAAAACATTTTGTGTACATATGTTAAATTTGACAACTTTTTTAAAATTTGCTTTTTTTAACAAAATAAAATTTTTTAAATTTTGAAAATTTTATGAAAATAAAAACTCACTTTGCACGTGCCCTTATGAGGTATATGTATATGAGGTAGGCCAGAACTACTAGATCTAATCAGTTTAGGCCTAACAGTGTTTAGAAAGAACACTTAAAATGCTAGTATCTAGATTTTAACACACACGTTTAATTTTAAGTTTAAAAACTTTTTTAGGGTTAATTTTAAAGGTACCTGCCCAAATAGTGATTTGGTCACCTGAATTAAAGTTTTGAATATTAAAATGCATTTATACATTTGAATTTTAGATATACTTTAAAAAAACTTCCTAATGTTAAATTTTTAAACATTCTTGATTTGTGCAGCATTTAACATTTAAACCCCGCAGAAAATAACACCTGAACTATAATTTTATTTAGTTATCAATTAAGACTCACCTGTATTTGTCCATAGAGACGCCCAAAGTACAAATTAATATGCGTCGTTATTAAATTTGAATTTATAATTGTTTAGACAAAATGACCATATAAAAACAATCGTTTATCTGAAGTGATCTATTGATTTATTTTAAAATTTAGAAACTACGGTTATATTTGATAATCTGTTTAAAAAAATTTTTTATTCAGATTAATGGTACGCACGCGGTAGCGTGGTTTCTAGGTGCTACCTAACCAAAATATAAGCACCAGTTAGCTGATGATTTTTTCAAAATCACGCAGACTCATAAAAACGCAAATCTCAAAATCGACCGGCCTTTTTTATATTTTTCTCAAAGGCGCATGAATGATATTTCATATGCGCGCATGTGCTTAACGCGCCGAGGACTTGCAGAGCCAATATTAAATACATTTTGTTATTCCCACAAATTGCGTGATAAAATAATATATTTTGGACAGACTCTTGACCTGATGTTTTCAAAGCCAGCCTAAAACTTTCATGCGCAAATAAAAATATTTCTATCCATAATGCCCCTAAAAATTTATTTTAACGCTTGTCCTACTATCAAAATCGCAAAGCCTGGGAAATCATGATTAACAACTGAAAGGACACGTTCAGAAAACATTTTTTGAAATACATCTAATTAAGAGTAAAAGTTTTTCTACCCCCTTAATTTTTTGAAAAGGTTATTTTAAACGAAAAAAAAAGAATGTAACTTTAAGATAACATATAACAATACTTATATTAAGTATTCTCATAGAAAGGTTTACTTGATGATAAAAAAAATACATTTTAAACAGCACATTAGATGCAATCGATTATATTTATAGTTTAAGTATTGGTAATCACAAAAACCCTAATAATGTATTAATAAAATTCCGCTGCTATTATATGTATGATTCCAAGTACTCCGAGTTCAAGGATCCACAACGATAGCCGTACTCATGAAATTTGTTAGTCTCTTCTGAGTATTACCTAGGGCAGTGTAGTATTTGTAACATTGCATGGAAATGAAATATCTGCCTTGGATGGTAAGACTATCCGGAAGAGTGTAAGATGTCGAAAAAAAGCCATCGTTGGACACCTGCGCGCATAAAGTACATCTTGTGAATTTTCAATAAAATACGCAAACACCTAACGGGTATTAAATATTTCTTTTATTCTCAGACCGTCAAATAATTTGACAAAATACCTTAAAATTAAAAAAATACACCATCTGTAAGCTTTTTAGCTGGTAAGCTCATCCTATAGTTTTCGAGTTAGCCTACATCAACCGGCAAAACTTTGAAATGCTTACATAACTTTTTTAAGTTGCAGATATTAGGTAGTATATTATGTTCTTGCGAAATTTTATCCAGCTTTGGTAAAGATAAATAAACATACTAGCACTAGATTTGATAATAATATTGATTTTTATTTTCATTTAAAATCCAACAAATTTAAGATATAAGTTAAAATTTTAAATAAGGCAAAAATGCGCTTTTTATAAGTAAAATAAACACGTTAATAATTAGATTGTTTGTTGCAATATATATCTTCATTGTTGCAATATGTAGTTTATATATTTAGTTAGTGACTTAACTTAACAAAATTAAAACCTGTCAATGCATAGAGAAATTTGTATTTAAAAAATATTTAATTTGGCCAACCCATAACCAAGCAAAATAAACAAGATAATCTAAACATATTTATGGATTTTTTGGATGGGGCTCATACATAGCAAAATATTCTTAATCCCGACCGAAATTTAATATTTTTTAAACATTCAATATAGAGAAATTGTATTAAATAGAGAATTGCAAAAAATAAAAATTATTATTCAATAAGTAAGTTTTCTCAGAATAAAAATTTATTAAAACTTAATTAATTCATTGTATAATACTAAATTTCAAAAAAATAAAACCATTTTAATAAACTCATTAAATACACTGGACAACAAAAATTGGAAGACCTTTAGTATCAATCATGACAACTGTTTTTTTGGTCAAGTTTTTAGTGCTGATTACGAATATGAAAACACAATTTTAGCCAATGCCTCAAATTTTTAATTATTCGGTGTCAAAATTGAGATTTTTTGATTTTGGTATTTTGCGCTTTGACCTAATAAAATATATGGGTAGTAACTAAAGTTTAAAAATATATTTAGATAAGGCAAACATTCATTATTAACATAAGGCATTTAAATTTTTTATTTAAGTTTTTTTTATTTTTATATTTAATTAAAATTAGTATAAACAAATAATTTTAAACTACTTCTTTTAAATATGTTATTTATAAGGAGTCTGAATATGTCACTAGATTTTTTGGAAAACTAATAGTAAGAAACTTTGTAATTTTTAACCGTTAGACACGTTTTAAAAAAAATTGGAGGCATTAGGAAAAAAACTAAACCCGGCATTGTTTTCGCAAGAAAATTCTCTACAAAACCTTAAATAATTGTTTATGTTGTTTTTGTTGTCCAGTTATATCAAGGTCAGCTCAAAATATCTGAATATTAATGTAGAATGTTTATGATTTTATATATTTTCCTTTAATACTAGAATAATATTTGGACTGAATATGGTATGGTTATATTTTTATTGTGAAATTATTAAATTTGTTATTAATATGAATTCTAATAAATACAAAAACTTTTTATATTGTATAAGAACTATTTTTGCCAATCATGATTACACGGCTAAATTTAACACTTTAATCAATAAATATTCTAGTATAATATATTAGTATTACGTACGACACTTTTTAACTAAAATCTTAAATTAATGGTGTTCCCTCAAAAACAAGGTACAAATTTGAATAACCACATTAAGATTGTTTGTGCCTTAAATTGTGCAACATTGCCGGCAGAATATAAACTTTAGACGTATCAAGTCCAAACAATATTTCGCCGGCAAAAATGTGTTTTAGACGTTGACTATATGCCAAAAAATATTTTGCCGGAGTTACAGGTCAGACAATATTCCGCTACCATTAAAACACTCTTTTATTGTATTTTGATTTTATATTAAAAATAAAAACATACATATTTCCTATCGATGTTAAAATTTCCCGGACCTTTAATTTTGAGGTCAAAATAACGACATTCACTGGCAAAAGTATCATCGTAGTCAAGTAAATATTTCCCTCCGCCTTGAGCTATGGCCCGCAAATTTGCTAAACAAAAATTTAAAAAAAAAACAATAAAAAAAAATAAATAAAGACTATATGTTGAACAACAAATTATATATGATTAATTAAACAGGTCAATAATTTTTGAAACTAAGCTAACTCCAGAGACCATATCCGAAACATTACAAGTTATATCCATCTACGTTTTTTAAACAAACTTTGTACGCTAGCTATAAAATTAAAATTTTGAAATGTGGTAAGAAATAAGAGAGATTGGAAAAAAATATGAAAAGTAAAAGATTTTTTTTTACTTTAAAACAGTTAAACTTTCAAACTTTAGAAAAAAAATTTTTAAATCCGCGACTAGCTTTTTCTTCTATTTTGTGTTAAATAATATAATGTACATAAATGAATAATTATTGTATAATTAATGTTTTTCATAATTAAAAAAACAAAGTTCGTAGCTTATATGGGTTTAAAATCCTTTGCGTTACAATTTTTTTACCCTACTATTTTCGGGTTGATGTAGAGTGTCCGTCCGATTTATATTGGGTTAATCTATACCAAATAATTAATATAAGAGCTTATCATGCTTAAAATTATTTCTCACTAATTGATATTAGGTTTCAAGTGAAACATTCCGAGAGGTGACCTCAAAATATTAAAATTTGTCAATTTGAACATTTCGTATACTTATAAAAACAGGTAAAGTCTTAAGAGACTTGGAAAACAAAAAATAATGTGATAAGGTCATGGGGTTGTAGTGTCAATATTTTCACACACTGTTTGTTGTCGACCTATATATACACTAAATATAAAAGTGAAACTAATTTATATAAAAAACTACAAAAGATTTAAACATTAAATTAACAGCATCATAGATGCCCTAATATTTTGTGTATTTTAATTTTTCTTATTATGTGTTAATTATATTTCGCTCAGAATGTTTGGAAGATCACAAAACTAAAAAAATTATGAAATGCCATAAAGGACAAATCTCTTTAAAATAAAAGAGAATATAGATATGATTAAATATACAAAATATGATTTAAATATAAAACTGTATGACACAGTTTTACAAAACATTAAATACAAAATTTATAAACTACAAGGTGTGGAATTTTTTTGATTTGTTTTCTTTGTTTTTTTTCAAAACAATTTTCTTTAAATACTGATATTAATAAAAAAATTTATATGTATTTTGCTGTAATTTTAAGATTCAATCAATAAAAAGTATTTAAGACTTTTACAAATATATTTGTACCTTTTAATTCTAAAAACATTAAGATTTTTTGATTTAAATAAAAAGGCATAAATTAGAACTCTAAGCGGACCTGTTGTTTGGGCCCGGCTGGCCTGATATTTTATAATTTAGGCTAAGCCCGCCCAGCCCGGAATTAGGTTATTAAATTTAAGGCCCAGCCTGGCCAAAAATACAACTAAAATATTTTAAATGAATATGTTTTTGATTCCCTAAACAATTTGATTTTTAAAACTAATAATTTTGGATGTTAATACATTACACAGGTCAACAAATATCAATGTCAGAAACGAGATTGTTATGAGAACATAAAAAAATGCAACCCCATGATGGCCTAATCTCCTTATTCTTTTTGTTGGTTTTTTCCATCTTTGGCTCTTTAAATCCGATTTGATCAAGCTATCTAGCTTATGTACAAGAGATTTGTTAAGGCAATTTATGGGTAATTTCTAAATAAATTTGCTGATCTGTTTTTGCATGGAAAACTGATCCAGGTTTCGCACTGCCTAATACAGCTTCTACACTTTGGATAATACACAGTGTACTACATTTTTGATAATACCCAGTGTATTACATTTTGGATATTACAGTGTTTTTACAGTTGCATAGCACGGCTCGACATATATTAATCTATGTAAGAAGATTAAGATATTAAAATGATCCCATGGCATTATCTCTAATACAATTCCGATTTCCAGAGTTTCTCTTGCCTTCATCTTTTTAGGTATATATTACAAAAATGCGCATTTTTGACCAGATTTTGCGACCTCAAGAAAATTATTTTCTCATGTTAAAACCAATTGTAACCTTTAGTTTTTAACTCAAATAAGGATTAATAAAATTTTTATATAAATTAAGCTCTTTCAACATTCGGATTATATATTATATTAAAACATTTTTAAAACAGAATTAAAATGTTGATTTATGCAAGCCCGAAGTTACTAATTTAAAATTTTTGCTCCAAACCTGTAGATTTAAAACCATCGTGTGATAAAAATTATATATATTTAGTTATTGATAATATCAAAAAATAGAGCGCGGGTTCCGACTTTAATTTTTATAAAAAATAGAGTTATTGGCTTAACTTATGCTGAATTACAACCATAGGACTTTTCTAATGAATTTAAACGACTAGGTAGTTAAAGCTGCTATCGTAAGAAGTATTAATTATTACGAAAGAACAAAAATATACAGGTCAACAAATAATGAGAGTGGTAAACTAACTTCAGATATCAAACCTGATATCATAGGGATTTTCAAATTAGTGTAATGTTTTCCTAATCAAACTCAGTATTAAAAATTTTTAAAAAAAATGTCAAAAAAAAAAAACAACAAAAATGCAAAAACAAAAATAAATAAACTTTTGTTTTTGCATATTTACAACACCTTATAACGTTTTAATTAAAACCCGATGAAATATCGTTTTTTATTTAAGTTTGGTTGCAGAATATTTATCTAAATAATACAAAGCCATTATTAAAATTTTATTTATTTGAGATATTAGTTACAAGAGATTTTTATATTAATAAAATTCATAAAATTTTTCTTTTTAGGGCATGCTCGAGGTTGTTTGGGCGGATCTAACGAAGGCGGATAAGAACAACTGAATATAAATATCAAGGCTATCATTAGAAATTGATGCTTTTAAGTTTTAATAAACTTGCTTTTTTTATGACATTGATAGTTGTTGAGTTTAGGCTATAAGTTAATGCTTCACCTTAAATGTATTATTTTAGAAAATGGCTTTATCTGCTTGAACATTCAATGTTCTGATTTATTCATTTGCACATTATATTGAAGTATTTTTTGTTGTTATTGGAGCCAGGGCTGGGAAAACAATGAGCCAAAAAACTTTGGCTCATTTTTTCTCCTAAAACATAAAAAAAGAAAGGGGGCTACAAATAAAGGGCCAAAATAAGAATTCAAAAAAGCCCTAATTAAGAAAAGGGGCAATAAAAACCACAAAAAGTGGCTCTTAAAAAGAGCCCGAAAAAGCCCATTTTATGTTGTCATTATAGTAATTTAGAAAAATTTTGATTTTTTCTTTATAATAATGATGGGTGGGTTATTTTTTTTTAAACTCCTAGGAGTTTTTTTTTGAAGAAAAGGGGCTTTTTTTAAACATGCCTCTTTTCTTTAAGCAAGTAAAGGGGCTTTTCTTTTGCCATGCCCACGAGTTTGTGGGCATTTGGAAAAAAAAAACTCAAAAACTTGTTAAAAAAAGCCCATTTAGTTTTTTTTTCAGCCCTGATTGGAGCTCACTTAAATTGCCTAAGGTCCTGGTTTGTCAGCAATTTTATAGGCTGGCATAAAATTTCTTTTACATAAATCTCACCCTAAAATGACCAAATGTCTAGCTAATCTTAACCTAACCTCAAGATCCCTTTATTTCGCTATCTAATCCTAAACTAAATTCTCAAATCCCCTAAGAGAAGCCTAATATAATTGTAGAAAAAGATTTGTGCAAAAATAAAATTGCACCCGGTGTAATAAATTATCGTAAACTATGATTTTTTTTTGAAATGTAAAAGAACAAATTTTTAAATCCTAAAAATTCGAATGAAATTTGAAAGCGTTTAAATGAATAAGGACGCCTACTCTTTAAGAATTCTTCTCTCTGATTATTTTTTGTCTCGTTTTTGAATTCATTTAGGCTTGTTTACTTTGAAGTAAGATGGAGTTATTTTATGCTTAGATTATAGTATTAGAAAGTTATTGGATAAGAACGCATTATATTACTTTGTCCGAAGGTTGAAACGATACAGCATACCACAGCAATCAATATGGACAATTGGAGGCCTGCAAAGTACATGGTGTTTGGTGGAAAATAGATTTCAAATTTTTTTAAGCTGGTTTTAAAATAAAAATTGTTAATATGGGGATCAGGTGCTTATTGGTTGAATTTATAGGCTGAGAACAAATTGTAGAAGGTTAGGGAATCCTTGTTTAAATTGCATCATTAAACTTGCATCACCTTTCCGTATAACCCAATTATTTTCAATTCCCCCCCCCCCCACTCACCCATTTAATTTTCTCATGAGAATTAGAAATGTATTTTAGTTAAAAAGGGGCCAAATCAAACACGATTTGTTTAACTTACCATATATGCGAAATAGGGGAAAAAACTTTGGCCTAGTGCAAAAAACTGATGCAACATATAAAACCCTTAAATAGAAAAACTAACCTACTTTTGCGACCTCTTAAAGGAAATGTGTTTGTCTCCTCATCTTCTTAGTTTGCACAAGATCCCCGGCTGGTGCAATATTACATTGTTTGTAGAGTTCACCATGGTTGAGCTTAATTTTCCAAATTTTTTGGCTCCTGAGAATTTGTTCTCGAACTAATAATTAAAATGACCAGCTTGACAAATATAGGGCTACGTATTTACACACATACTAATCGCATTTTTTAGATTTTTTGATTCCATAATTTTTTGTAGTCCAATTTTTACTTAGTGCAATAGCGCCGGTTTTGTGAAGAAACCGCTAAAAACCTTTTCAAAAATATTTACAAAAAGTTTTGTGTTTGGACAGTACTTTTTTATAATGATAAAAAAAAATTTAAAAATTAATAAAAAAAATATTTAAGTTTTGTCTAAAATAAATTTAACAAAAAAAATTAAAAAACTAACTTAATTAGTTTAGTTCTTTTATACCGCTAAAACGTTAATTTATTAAGTTTATTTTTTTTTACATTTTTTATCAATCGTGCAGGTTTTGTTCTTTTTTACATTAAAAATCAGGCTTTTTTATTCATACTATATAACTTTTTTTGTGATTTTTAGAAAATGACTTTGATAGGATATCAGGAGAACCAAGCTGATTCCGAAACAGATACAAAGGTCGGATACATGGTGAGTGCCTTAAATCCTGTAATAACGGTTCCTTTAAGCCGGGCTAGACCTACTACGTACAAATTTAGCGCATGTTTCAATCAAAGTAATAGATCATCTTATGGTTTGCCGTGAAAGGTCATATAAAAAAATATTTGAGGGAAAGACAGTTATATAAAATATTTTTTTGGGCTTAAAAGCGTGCAGGAAATAAATCTTTTTTTGTTATATTTATAGAAAAATAAATTATGAGTTAAATAGGTTTAAATTTTTTCATTGTGGGTAAATTTTTTAATAATTTTGTTATACAATCTTTTGTAAAATTTCTAAAATCATACATAGCAAGCCTATAAGGGGTACGTTAATAGTGATACGACAGAGATCAAAATCTGATTTATAGGTTTTATCGGTTGAATAATGTTGTTTCATAACAAAAAAAAATTTATAGCAATTAAAACTAACTCCCACGATAATCTTTTTAATAAAAAACTTGAATAATACGAAATGTAACTTCACATTTTGTAAAAAATGTCTAAAGTAAACTATTTAAGATAATATTTATTTGTTTTTGTTATGTGTTTTCAAAGTTTTTAAAGAGAATATATATTGTACATTTAAATGTATGTATGCAACTCATATGTATATTATTTTATGTTTTTCAAACTGAACAAGGTATCACTTGTTACCGAAATATAATATAAACAATATTTATTAACTAGTTTATGAATTAAAAAATTTTAAATATACTAATCTCGTTTTATTATATAATACCAATAAAAACTTAAATAAATTCAATTTAAATATCATTCAGATAATTCGGCACCAGATCTAAATAAAGCTATCACGGTTGCATACAACGAAATAGTAATCAACGGGCTACAGAATTCATCCAAGGAATTGATGATTTTTTCGGTTGCAAAATCTCCCCCCCCCCCTTGACTCCCGAAGTTACGGATATCATTCAAAACAGTTATGGCGTTATTATCGATTTCTTTATTAGCGAGACAAAAACCTTTAATATATGAGAGATCCCTTCGAAATTTTATAACATTTATAACAAAAAATTTAAATCATTGGCTTATCATAGAATATAATTAAAACACCTAACTGTTGTAATACTCTTAACTTAACTGCCCTTATTTATTTTCGACTATACAACTTATTAAATATTAAAATATTTATTCACAAGTAAAATTCTTTAACTTATATAAAATGCAACATAAAATATATAATTCCATAATATGATAATCTATGGTGTGGCGCCGATTACCGGCGCCACTAACAATACTATTTTTTTTGTTAAAATATATTTAATTTCTAACTTTTATATAAGAATTTGAAAAACTGAAAAAATCAATAAATGTTTTAATAAATATTAACTTTTCTCGTGATCACGACACCTCCATTGGCTTCCTAAAAAAAGAAATTCATTTTTGATAAATTTAACTCTTTTTTTATTTAATCCTAATAACTTAAACCTCTTTTTTACTTCTTATTATTCAAGTCCCCTTTTTTTATAAACCCTTATTTCTTAGACTTTACCTTTTTTTTTATTTTTATTTACTCACAACTATTTTGGACCCCTTTTTCTTACTTTCATTTTTGTGATCCTAATCTCTGGTGGTCTCTTTCTTCTTAAATTTTAATTACTGGGTTACACTTTTATCTGTTTTTTCAACCCGGCCTAAAAGTTAATCGAAATAATTTTAGTTTACCTAAAATTTCCATCTTTTTACTTTTACCTATATGAGTGGTTATTTATGTATGCTTTAAGCATTTTCATTTCAGCTATCCTAAATTAAAAATTTCATTTTAATTTGGCAGCCATCCTAAATTAAAAATTTCATTTTAATTTGGACAAAATATAACCACGCCTCTAACTTATTCCTTTTTTTATGGATGTTTTTAATGAGTAAAATGACGGCTTAGGCCATACAAATTTTAACCCAATTCATCCAGCCTAACTGCCCTTTAATTTTTTTTTAACTTTTTAGACCTACCTACCAATTAATGACCCAATCTGTCCATTTAAATATCTTTCATTTGAGACCAGGGATGTTTTTAGTGGCAAAATGATGGCTTAGGCCATACAAATTTTAACCCAATTCATCCAGCCTACCCTTAATTTTTTTTAACTTTTTAAACTACCAATTAATAACCCAATCTGTCAATTATAATATCTTTATTTGAGACTTGACCACCACCCTTTAGCTTAATTTTCTTTTTGACTTAATTCTCACAAATTAATAATTTCATTTATCTTTATCTTAATTTTCTTTTTAAACTTTATCAAAAATATAATCTAATTTACTTTTATCTTTAAAAGCTTTCCCAAAAAAAATTTATGGAATGGAAGCCAATTGGCATGGGCAAGTCGATTGTGCATCCAGGGTTATTTGTTCTAGTCGGCTAACGCTTGTTTGCACATCCCACTCGTTTCGCGTTCTCGGCAGTCATCTTTTCGTTTTTGGAGTATGAGCCTGATGAGTGTATATCGGACCACAGGGCAAATACATTACGAACTTCAATTTCATCCTCCCTCTTGCGTTTCGGGGTACTCAAAGCTCCGACCTTGATATCGTGTGGTCTATTTGCCACCATCCACGGTGCGATTTGAAAATAACCGTCGTTTGAAACATTATGAGCAATGGAATAATATTTGGGTACCATTTGTTCATTGAGATCTTGATATTCCATGAGATCGAATTTGACAGCTTTGGCGTCGGGAGGCAATCCTTTAGGCTCACATCGCATTATGTAAGGTCGCGGAGAATTTTGTGTCCAATTTATTATATCTCGTTGCTGCATACCTGATTTAAGGTTTTCTGGAATAATCGAATTATATATCCCGAAATAAGAGAATGTCACAATCAGCAGTACTGGCTTCATTTTTTAAAGATCAGAACATTTAATTTACTATATCATTTTTTTTTCCTAATAGTTTCTCGCTATAAATTTCCATAAGAATATTTTTTCCAGGTAAATAACTATTTTTAACTGTGCTCTTTCTGATAGTTTTATTTTTTTTTTGGCTAAAAATTTTCTTGTTTAAATCTATTCTATCTTTAGCTTTTTTTTTAGCAAAAACAAAAACTTTTTTTTTTGAAAAATCGATATTCATATACTTTACAGAAACATCTAATTAATTGGGGTTACTGGAAACATCTAATTAATGGTGTTAATGTACCCATCTAAATAATTGCAACAGCTAACTCACTAATGGATTCTATCTACCATAGAATTAATTTCTACTAAAACAATGTTAATATCGAATTTAGGCGGTATCATACAAAGATAAACATGAGAAAGTACTAAAATTAACTGTATTAAATATAATGTATTTAAGCACGTGTCTTTAAATGGTCAGCATGCCTTACCAGATTCCCCTCTTTTATTTTTATCTCGTATTGGCCTCGGGGATTTTCATTAATTACCTCTCCCGGCACAAATGTTTTATTAGGCATGTAAGCCCACACTAAATCTCCTTCTTTCCTTTTTCCCGCTTTAGTATTATAAAGGCCTTCTTTCTCCTCGTTCAAAAAACTAAGAGGTGTTCTAGCCTGTCTACCGAAAAATTTTTCCATTATACTTTTGTTTTTAGGCACATCATTATGGTATAATCTTAGTAACCAAAATTCACTTTCGCCATTTTTTTCTTTGTTTAACCAAGTTTTAATAATGCCTACAGCTCGCTCCGCCAATCCATTTGATTGGGGATGATACGGAGGAACTAAAATGGACCTTATACCCCATTCTTCACAGAATTTTTGAAATTCTTTTGAAATAAACGCAGGGCCTCGGTCGGAAACAAGGGTTCTTGGAATGCCGTACATTCCACACCAGCGTTTGATATTTTTTATGAGTACTGCGGAGGTTAAGGACTGTGTCCAAGCAATTTCAATATAACTTGAACAAGCATCGACCGCTACTAAAAATCTTTTTTTATTATATTCTCCAAAATCTAAATGTACCCGGCTCCAGGGGATGGTTATTTGTTCCCATTTTGATTTTTTATTAGCCCTTGGTAAGGCCGACTTTTGTTGACAAGCTTTGCAAGACCTAAGGGTAACTTTAATACTGTCATTAATTCCCGGCCACCAAACGTGACGTCTAGCTAAAAGTTTCATATAGCTTTCCCCTTGATGCCCGGCATGTAAAGTTTTTAAGACATTTTGTCGCAACATTTCAGGAACAACGAGCCTATTTCCCCTCCATAAATTTGTTCCTTTAAAATGTAGTTCGGCTTGTAGCCTCTCATAGACATTATCGGCCAAATCCCATGGCTTTTCGCCAATTACACTTTCTTTGATTCCCAGCCATTTATCATCTTCCGCCGCAGTATTTACCCGCTCAAAGGTTGCAAAAATTGGCATTAATGAGATAGGCAATTCCGTTCCTTCGTTAACCACTTCTTCTTCTAGATTAGTTTTTCGCACTCGACGCGACTTGCAAAATTTTGGATTGTAATTATCCTTTAATTTTATGTCGACCTCGATACCTTTTGAGCATCCTAAGGTACCATCAAAAATAGTATCATATTTATTTAAAATTTTGTCAATATCATCCCTAAAAGCTTTTGTACAATTCTTAATTATCATATAGTCTTTAACATACAATAATTCTTTATCATTTTCATCATCCTTTAATAGAGTCGAATTTTGAAAAATGTCCCAATAATTATTATCGGGCCCTAGAGTTTGAATTATATCCCACCCTAAAATATTTTGCATGCCCTCTGAAATCCAGAAACGACAAACAATATTATTATGAGGTAATATAACCTCAATAAATTCAGTGAAAGCTATTTTACTTCCATCGAACTGATTAGCCACTAGCCCTTTTTTAGTCGTTTCTATACCTGGACATAAATTATTCAATTGATTTCGACTTATAATGGAGATCGCTGCTCCTGTGTCGAACAAAAATTTTATATTTACTCCATTAATATTTAAATTTATATTAGGACACATTATTTTTTCGTCATTATTTACAAAATTATATATTAATGTATCCTGCGCTGTATTATTTTCGCCGACTTTTACCACGGAGGAAGGCACGGCTTTTTCACTTCCTCCTGTCGCCCTAAAAAATGATCAGGTTTAAGCTGTACTTTTTCTTTCATCACTTTATATGGGACATTTACAAAAGGTGACTCATTGAGCTTGGACATTGTTGGTTTATACCAACATGAGTCTTTATTATGCCCTTTTCGTTGACACACCACGCAGAATTTTTTTATCAGCCAGCATGCGCTTATCGGATGCCCTAGCTTTTTACAATAAGCACATGATAGTGGCCGTCTTTTATAATTAACAGGTAAATCATGTTGTAATACTCTTAACTTAACTGCCCTTATTTATTTTCGACTATACAACTTATTAAATATTAAAATATTTATTCACAAGTAAAATTCTTTAACTTATATAAAATGCAACATAAAATATATAATTCCATAATATGATAATCTATGGTGTGGCGCCGATTACCGGCGCCACTAACAATACTATTTTTTTTGTTAAAATATATTTAATTTCTAACTTTTATATAAGAATTTGAAAAACTGAAAAAATCAATAAATGTTTTAATAAATATTAACTTTTCTCGTGATCACGACACTAACAAATCGTTAAAGCTTACAGATTTTAATTAAATAAAACACAGAACAAAAAAATGTACAATCTTAAGTAGGTTATGTAGAATTCTTGCTATGACAATATCAGGATAAATTTTTTTCAAATCGCGTCCAAATTTCAGAATTTTTAAAATTATTTTAAGCTTATTCAAAAAAATCTATTGATACTCAGATTCAAAATCAAGGGCGTATTTAAAGGGGGGCAATTGCCCCTCTTTATAAATTTTTTTTTAAATTTTTATGATGTAACCAGTGGTTGAATTTATATAACAAATATATAAAAGAGAACAGAAATCAATAATTTTATGTTTAGTTAATCTAAATTTATTAAACTTTTGTTACTACCCATACGCTTTATGATATAAAACAAAAACCCCAAAATCTAAAAATCTCAACTTTGATGAATAACTAAAAATTCTAATATATTATAAATAAACCAAAAACTTGACTAAAACGATAGTTATAAATGATGCCTAATATAGTTCAAACTTTTTTTGTCCAGTGTATTTAATTGATTTAATATTAGGCCTTATATTTCCCTTTTAGCGTTTAAATGTTAAATTTTTAAAATAAAGTCATGTTTTTCTTTTTTATTTAAAAGAATTTTGATAAATAACTTGTTTTACTAAATCTTGTTTTATGAATATAGCTATAAAATCAAAATAGAGATTTTTTCTTTCCTTACAAACATCTTGGACACACACTAGATTAATTATATTACACTGGACAACAAAAAAAACAACATAAATTTTTTAAGGGTTTTGTAAAGAATTTTCTTGCAATAACGATCCCGGGTTTAGTTTTTCACCTCCAATTTTTTTAAACCGCGTCCAAAGTTTAGAAAAAAATTTACAAAATTTTTTTTACTATTAATTCTACATAATATTGGCATATTCAGATTCCTAATTAAAAAAATTTCTAAAAAGGTTAGTACCTAAAATTATTAGCAATTTACTTTCAAGTTATTTAAGATTAAAAAACGGATTTTATGACGAAAACCACTAATTTTATAAAAATAAAAAAACAAAAAAAACTTAATATTAAAAAATAAATTTAAATTCATTACGCTAACAATGAATGTTTTCGTTATCTAAATATATTTTTAAACTTTTACTACCCATAGGTTTTATGATATTGAAGCCCAAAATACCCCAAAAATTGATAATCTCAACTTTGACACCGAATAACTAAAAATCTGAGGCATTGGCTAAAATTCTAATTTCATATTCGTGATCAACTTTAAAAACTTAATCAAAAACCAAATGCCATAAATGATGCTTAGGTTCATACAAATTTTGTTGTCCAGTGTTATCCTGTATTTAATGGTTGACCAATTCATAAATGTGCTGAAGAATTGAATATAATGTTAGGTTTTAACCCTCTAAGTTGTTTTTGTATCCCTATTTAACTATTTTTTTAAATGAACCCAGTTAATATTTAATTTTTTGTTTCCTGATATAATTTGATTATTTTTTTAACCTTTGTAAAAATTAGATGAATTGAAAATAAAATTTGCAATTTATACATATCTAAAAAAATTTATTAAAATAAGCATGGCCAAGGTACTAACTACAAAGCAAATTTTATCGGAGTTTTGAATTTTAAGCCATCATGTAGATTTTAGCAATGAAAAAATTAGTACATTTAAAATTCCCTTTTTGTGTAAAATAAATTAAAAATTTATAGTTTCTAGGAAAAAATCAATTACACAAAAAAAGTTATTAAATTTGTTTCTTTTCCCATGTTTCGTAAATTATATCACGAATAATTGACCTATATACACCATTATTTTTTAAAAAATCTTATATTTTGTTCAAAGTGGCAATAATTTATTCCTACGTAAAATTATATTCAAAATATTTGCAAGATGCACTTAAGGAACCATAATTATTTTTTATTTAATCAATGATGTACTTAAATATTAGACATGAACGATTTTGTAAAAACGTAGAAAATATATATGGTAAAAGCTTACCATATATAAATTGTATGGTAATTTTAATTTAAATTTTTTTTTTAAAATAGAGCCATGTAAAAAATTAAAAATTTGCAAAAAAATTCATTAAAAAATAATAAAAAAGGATGCTTTTTGAGTCATATAAATTTTTTTAAACTCAAACATTTTGGTAGAATCAACTTATTTTATATTTTTTAATGTTTTAATTTACGCAAAATTGGCAACTTTTGTATTTTATGTAAAAATTTCCTTATAATAAAAATGAACACTTAATGCTAAATATGACCTTTATTACAGATCTATATTTTTGTATAGGATTAAACTACCTTTGGGTACGTAAAAAGAGCTTTTATTTTTTTAAATTTAAAAAAAATTTTTTAAAAATTTTTTTAATATTTTTTTTCCAGAAAAAGCATTTCCATAAGCTAAATGCAACTTTTTGTTAATATCCGTTTTTTTAGAAAATAAATTATTTTCAAAATTTTTAAAAGTTTACAAAAACAAAACCTACTTTGCACTTGCCTTTAGGCTTAAACATCGTTGTGTACCAATAATTTTTTAAGAGAATAGACCAAAATTCCTAGCTCACCGGCTAGTGTTAGGGGTCATTAAATTTTAAAGGGCCTGGCTGTTGAGTAATAGAGACAAAGTTTTGATCGGTATAATTTTTACAAAGGCAAAAAACTTTGAAGAACAATTTTTTAGCTTGAGGGTAGCGAATAGTAAGAAAAGTGTAAGGTTATGATTTTTTATCGATCAAACATTAAACTCAAAATTTATCTAAAACTCTTTACCGATTGAAATAAAAAATTTGGCAATCCTTAATATATTAAAACTTTTTTTTGCCCGATTCTCAAATTTGCAGTAGCTCCAAACATTTGTCCTTCTTCATTTATTTATTGTAAAACAATTAAATTTGTAAATGTGTTATTGTTTATTAGGATTATAAAGAATAGATTGTTATAATGGATTATAGTTGGATAATTTTAAGGTATAGGATATAGGAATAACTTGTACAACTAGATAATTAAATTTATAATTTCTTTATTAAAATAGTTAAGTAAAATAATATTATTTGTTCTATATTTAAAAAACTATTTTATTATAAAAAACTATTTCTTGCAAGTTGCGATGATAAAGCTGAACTTAGCCTATCAATCAATAAATATCTAGTAGTTAGATCCATTAGTATTACGGGCTACGACAGTTATTAAGTCAAAAATTTTGAAATAACATGTCCTTTTTGATAGGAGAGATGTTTAATGTAGTGCCACCCAAGGTGTGTTGGTTTAAAAAAAAGGAAATTAAAAATGAACATATTATTGTTTCTCTAATATATTTTTTTTAGGTCACGTGCTAAGTGTTATTTATACATTTAAAAATCCAATTTTTTTTTACAAAAAAATTTATTTCGGAAAAGCATGTGCATAAACTAAATTTGACAATTTTTTTAAAATATTGCGTCTTGTTAACTAAAATTTTTAAAAATTTTAAAAATCGAAAATAAAAACTCAATTTGCACGTGCCCCCAAATTTAATAATATAGAAATAAAATTAATATCCTTTGATTTTGGAGGATTAACATATTTGTAATTTTCATATTCTCTTAAATTTTTTATTTTTTACACGTTCTTTTCTTTTTTAAATAAATTTGCTTATAATTTAGAAGTTATGTAATTGACCAAAAAAAACACAAAAATATTTTTATAGTTTGAATTTAACTTTAGCCATTTTTGCATCTCGTATTAGAATAATTAATTATTTTTAATGACGAGTTCAAGAACTAAATTTGCGGCTTCGGAATAATCCTGAAACTCGATTAAATTTTCTAAAGGCGTATATAGCTGCGGTTATTAGATCGACTCCATCGAGTCCTATGACTATCATATACACTTCATCCATTTCTTTAGAAAAACAAATAGAATATATAAAGAAAGATATGAAACATAACAATTGCAATTATAAAATCGATTTGATTATAGTATATATCATTTATTTATAATTAATAAATAAGAAAGTTACGTTGGCCCCAGCTTTATAATATTTGACTTTGTTCGGGCCCTTTAAATTTTTCAAGCGTTGATTAATTAAAAAAACCATTCATTAATTGTTTTTTGTTAATATATTTGAGGCTTACCTCAGAATAAATAAAATTTAAATTTGATTGCTATATAATAAACAAAAAAATGTCACTTAGCACAAAAATATAAGGTTACCGTTCTCATAGACCTAAATCAGTTTTACGTAGTACCGTTTTATATAAATAAGTAAAATCGAAATTCTTGGAGTTTTTAGCAGGTATTCTTTATTTTACTTTATAAAAATTCCGGGAATCAGTGCCCATACATTATTTTGATCTCAACCAGGCACTAATCCCTCTGTTCTTTTTTTTAACAATTTATGGTATTATACTGTAGATCTCTTGAATCTCCTTATATTTTGCGAGGCCTTTTTTAGAATTAAAAGTGGGAAAATTTTAACGAGTAAGTCCTTTTAAAATAGTGAAAATTTTGAAGGGATCACTCATTTACCAAAGGTTTTTGCCTCACTAATAAAGAAATTGATAATAACGCCATAACTCTTTTAAATGATATCCGTAACTTCGAGAGTCGGTGGGGGAAGAGATTTTGCGGCCGTAAAAATCATCAATTCCTTGGATGAATTCTGTAGCCCATTGATTACTATTTCGTTATATGCAACTGTGATTGCTTTATTTAGATCTGGTGCCGAATTTGATATTTAAATTGAATTTATTTAAGTTTTTATTGGTATTATTTAATAAATTGAGATAAGTATATTTAAAATTTATTAATTCATAAACTCGTAAATAAATATTGTTACAAAATATTATAAATAAAAATATTTCGGTAATAAGTGATACCTTAATCAGTTTAAAAAACATAAAATAATATACATATGAGTTGCATACATACATTAAAATGTACAATATATATTCTCTTCAAATTAAACCTTGAAAACATATAATAAAAACAAATAAATTATCTTAAATAGTTTACTTTATATATTATTTACAAAATGTGAAGTTACATTATTTAAACATTAGTATTATTCAAGTTTTTTATGGAAGTTAGTTTCAATTTTTATAAATTTTCAACCGATAAAACCTATAAATCAGATTTTGATCTCTGTCGTATCAATCTTAACGTACCAATCTCTCTTATAGGCTTGCTATGTATGATTTTAGAACAAACAGAAATTTTACAAAAGATTTTATAGCAAAATTAAAAAATTTACCCACGATAAAAAATTTAAAACTATATTACTCATAATTTATTTTTCTATAAACATAACAAAAAAAGATTTATTTCATGCACGCTTTTAAGCCCAAAAAAAATAAAATAACTGTCTTTACCTCAAATATATTTTTATATGACCTTTCACGGCAAACCATAAGATGATCTATTACTTTGATTGAAACAGGCGCAAAATTTATACGCGGTAGGTCTACCCCGGCTTAAAGGAACCGTTATTACAGGATTAACGGCACTCACCCTGTATCCGACCTTTGTATTTGTTTTGGAATCAGCTTAGTTTTCCTGATACACTATCAAAGTCATTTTCTAAAAATCACAAAACAAGTTTTATGGTATTAATAAAAAACCAAATTTTGCATAATTCTTTAAATATGTATACAGAGGTCTACCTATTTGAGTTCTTAACGTAGTGCATTTTTAGGAAACTCATTTCCGCTACCTAGGCTAAATATAAATGGCTAAAGAATAGTTTTGCTAAGGTTCTATAATTAAAATTAATTTTTAAATGTTATAAATTCTCAAAAATATAGAAAAAATTTTTAAAAATTAGTTTTTTTACTATGGCCCTACATCGGCTCACAAATTTATACTAAAGAACAAACAATTGGTTTGAGGACCCCATACCCCCACTTAGGGATGCCATATTAGGGCTTTGACTCTTTGAGCCTAACAAAGCAATTAATATTGCCGACGGGTTAAATAGTAAAATTTGCTCGAATAACGGCGACCTTGGTTATTAGCATAGGCTCTTAATCTAAGCATATCTTTTAAGGACTATTGCCTAGCAGGCCACTCAGAAGCTTTAAAGTGGTTGCACATGTATGCTATTTTATTAATAAAAAAAGCTACTGAGCGGATGCGAACTTCCAACCTCCATCTAAGGCAGAAGGTTTGCTACTGAGCTAATTTTTAAAATTTTATGAATTAAGCCATTAAAATACTTTAAAGCGATTTTTTATTAAAGTTTTAAACACAGTGAACCATGACAGGCCTCTCTGCTCGAGCTAGAGAAAATTGATTTCGGTTTTTTTTTATTGAAATTGCTATGCGGCGACGTTCATAACTTCTAGGGTCAATAGGATTAAGCGCGTCTCTCCGCCAATACCACAATATCCATCAAAATGACGCCGCACTCTCCGGAATATTATAGCATGCAGGCTTTACAACTCTAGCAAAAGTCAAAGGCCAGAATCATTCACCTGCTAAAACAATGCCCCCCTTGCCCTACATCTCTTGAAAGAGACTGCATACCCGTCAGGGCATAGCCCCTTTTAGCCCTGTCGGGTACTAGGCAATAACTTAACCTAGACTAAGAGCTAAAGAATCTTCGGCCAGCATAATGACAATATTTAATTATATTTAAAATTTGAGACTGATCAGAAAGCCCTAAAATATCAATTAACAACATATTATCACATTTATTTGAAGATATCAATTCATGCAAGTATAAGCGTTTAAAATCTCACCCCAATGGCAAAAATATGAAAAAGCTTTGTTTTTTTTATTTAACCCAAGACAGGACGATTCATTCCAAATTTCATAAGTTATGAACTCTAACAAACCATGAACCTGGTATATATAGATAAGTGACTTTCTACAAATTCCAAGTTTATTTTCCTAAAGGCTAAGAGCTTATTCGCCTTTCAATTACCTTTGCAAGGCTTGATGTACATTCTGTTTAGACTTTTCCCCATATTAGATGGCTACACAATATGCCTTTCTATTGACACTACAGCAGACTCTACCGAGTTCGATGAATCAAAAATCACAGGTAATCTTTTAGGTCAAAGCACCTATTTTTCGGTAACGCCTTACAATTACTAACCAGATTTGCGTCTGACCTTGTTGTATAGATAAAAAAAGCAAAGCTTTTATGGGAGTAAGCTAATTTTTTATGGGTTGAAAAAAAAGGACCATGGAGAAAACTCCTATGTGAAACAGGTTTTTTTTATTTTATTAAATACCGTAACAAGAGTGTCGAGCAGATCGCTATCCGGGGCTGGCACACAATTGTCGAGGATAACCATTAGGTCAATCGGGCCACATCTAGGCCGCAATAGGCGGAAAAAACGATTGGGTTAAACGTTGATGCCACTAGGTTTGCGGGCATAATCAATTTTGTTGTCCATTCATTCCGATTCTCATGAGGTCCGTGATAGCCCATAGCTTTTAAAGCAGCAGACCCATGAACATTAAATATGGCAGCGTTATAACTGGACTATAAAAGCTAATTAATAATCAAAAAGAAAAAAACCTTTGCCCATTAAAGAATAAAATACAAATTTAATTCAGCCAAAATAAATAAAATAAATGGTAAAAAAAACTCTAAAATACGAAAAATCTAGGCTAGTAGCTTATAGATGTTTGATTACCATAATTTTTAAAAATTTGTTTGTATAAACGGTGTGCAAAAGTATTTTATCCTAATATAAATTATAATTAGTTTTAAAGAGATTTATTTAAGTTAAAAAAAAAGATTTTGAATGTGTGATTATTTTGTATTTTCCTATCAATTAAATTATCTAGACAAAATATCACATGATTTAGACGTCGTTACGGGTAGTTGCATATCAAAATTATTGACAAATTTGTGCTGATCATAAACCATATACTGATTATATTACAAAGGTCAACAATTTTCTGAAAGTCATAAGCTAATTAGAGATCAAACTTTTCCTAAGGAATTTTAAAATCCTATTACCGTTTTTTCTAATCCTTAGGTTAGCTATAAATATTTGAAAATATTAGAAAATGCCAAAAAATAAAAAAGATTCAAAAACAAAAATAAATTAAAATTTTTTGCATATTTTTATAATAGCTAAACTGCTAAATTCAAAATAAAACTTATATTAAAAATTAATCTATCATGTCGTATTTAAGTTTGAATTTTAATTAGTAATATCTAGATGCTGCAAAGGCTGGCTAGAAAATTTTATTTCTCGTTTACTGTATGATAATAAAAGATTTTTTTTATAAAAAAAAGACTTAAATTTTTTTTAGCGTTTCAATCTGTCAATTTGTTTAAAGAGTATTTATTAGATTTAAATGGATGCGAAGCTCGGAAGAAACTAAAAAAAAGAGAAAAGGCCATCATGTGGATGTATTCTTTTATTTTATAAAATTCAGTTTTGAGATTGATATTTGTTGATTATTAAACAAACAATACATTATGATATTCATCAAACTTTAAGTTTGTTAAAATTTTAATTTTACCATGATTCAAAACATGAAAAAGCTTTGTTACTGGCAACCAAAACAGAGAAAATTGATAAAATCTTCCGGATTAACATTTAATAATATATATTTTCCCCCTTGTCTAAATGTAATTTTGAAGATTAATTGAGAAAAATTTTTATAAAAAATTAATCTTGCAAAAAAAGAAACTATATAATATAGTTTATAATGTGACTTAAATGAAAATAATTTATTTTGTCGAAAAAGGCTTTTAAGAATTATGAAGATCGGTATATTCTAATAAAAGTAAGTATAATTATATTTGACCTACCTACATGGTAATTAGAACATATTTTTATAAAATCTCATATAATTCATAAACTATGATTAAAACGGCATTTCTCTAATATTGCAATAAATGCACTTTTAATTATACTTAATTTTTTATGGTTTTTAGAATTTATTTACATGTAGACAATTTGCAACTTACGTTCATAAAGACTACTATGTCATTTTACGATAAAACTTGTGCTCTCTTTCAAAATTTGTCAGTTTGAACTTTAAACAGGGCCTGGAAATGAAGAGCCAGCCCTTGAAGGGAAATTATTAGGGGCACAAGCCTGTTAAAAAAAGTTATATTATGAAGCTGTATCTTGGTAATAATAAGTTTTTAATCTAACGGGTATTTGATAAATCCCATTGAAATATCAGAAATAAAGGGCTTTTGTAGAGGGTACAATTTTTTGGGGGGCCTTTGTGTTAAATTTTTATATTATTCCCAAGATCACTATTTTTCCTCCCTAAATTAAGGAAAAAAGTTGTCTTATTAAATGTTGAGCATCAATATATTTTTTCGTCCCTAATTTTATTACATGTATATTTTTGACCTACTAAGAGCTAATAATAATAGTTCCCCTTAATTTTTTTTAGATATTTTGGGATAGTATTTTAGAGTTGGTAATTATTGGGTCAGTTAAACTATTTTAACGTTAAGGTATTCGCAAAATTTTCTTAATGCAAATTGGCATTATAATGTGAAACCAAATACACTGGACAGCAAAAAACAACATAACAATTTTTTGAGGGTTTTGTGGAGAACTTTTTTTGATAACGACCCCGGGTGTTTCCTCTCCAAAGCCTTCAATTTTCTTTAAACCGCGTTCAAAGTTCAAAAAAAAATTCACAAAATTTCTTTTACTATTAATTCTACCAAAAAATCTATCAGCCTTATAAAAAACCTATCTAAAAAATATTACATAAATTTTTTCTTTCAAGTTATTTAGGATCAAAAAACGGAGTTTATGACAAAAACAACTAATTTTACAAAAAGAAAAAAAGAAAAAAGAAAAAAAGAAAAAAATTGAATATTTTAAAAAAATTTAAACATACGTTAATAATGAATGTTTTCGTTATCTTAATATATTTTTAAAATTTTATTACTACTCATAGGTTTTATAATCAATATATCCCAAAAATCAAAAAATCTCAACTTTGACACCGAATAACTAAAAATCTGAGGCATTGGCTAAAATTATAATTTCATATTCGTGATCACCGCCAAAAACTTGACCAAAAACTATAGTTACCATAAATGATAGGGTCGTCCAAGTTTTGTTGTCCAGTGTCAAATCAAGCAAACAAAATTTTATATTTTGGGGTCAATTGGGGTCATTTAATGATTTAATTGGTGATTAATTAATTTTTTTAATATAAAAGAATTGTCACCAAGGTGTCGCAATATCATATTTTGATCAAGCAAAATTTTTAGTGATATTGGGTTAGTTGGAGTTATTTGGCAATTTAATAAGTGTAATAAAATAGAGTAAAAAAGAAAAGTCACCAAAATGTCGCAAAACCAATTTATAGTCCAGTGAAAAAATTTTTAATAATTATTTTATATTAGTAGGGGTCATAATTTTACAATATCTTAATGAAAGAAATGACCAAAATGTTGCAAAATCCATTTATAATCAAAACAAATCTTATTGATATTTTTTGGTCTTCCTTTGACGAACCAAAACTGTTTTAGCTCTAAACTTTATTTTTTTATCATTTTAAGTGGTCTATCGATCGAGCCTCTTAAGGACAAACTGTTTAATATCTCTTTCAAGGTTTTATTTTTTATTTGAATTATTAAATTCGACTTGAAAAAATAATAACCACTTCACCAATTAATTTTTTAGGGTTATCAGCTATTATAGGTATAGAGTTTTAGAGATTTACAGATCGTTTATTACCATTTATAAACATTAGAAATATTTAATAATTTTAAAAAAAATGTATATAAAAAAATTTAATTTTTTTACACAACAATTGCCAAACTGTTAAATTTAAACTTCAAAAAAGGTTTTCATCAAAAGCTGATTAATGTGCTAATTAGATTGGGAAGCTAAACATCCTGTATCAAATTTTAATATAAGAACTTAATTTACTTAATATTAATTTTTCATTGTTTGAATTAAAAGAGTATGTTACAAAAAATTTAAAAAAAAATTTGCTAAATTCACACGTAATTAAGAGGCCGCCTATCAATATAAAGTTCATCTCTTTGCATACCAAAAATTGCGTACAACACAGGTCAAAAAATTTGAGAGTTATGAGCAAATTAGGGAGATCAAACCTGCCATCATATGGAATTTTAATATCGGTTTGCCGATTTTTTTAATAAAACTTAGTTAATTAGTTATAAATTGAAAAATTGTAAAAATGTCGAAAAAGAAAAAAAAAATTAGAAAACATGATAAATTATTTTTTATATTTACAACAGTTTAACTGTTAAATTTAAATTTCAAATTATTATTTTGAATCGATAACTCTGGACAACAAAATTTGGACTAAGCATTATTTATAGCAATTAGGGTTTTTGGTCAAGTTTTTGGCGCTTACGAATATGAATTCAGAATTTTAGCCAATGCCGTTTTTAGTTATTCAGTGTCAAAGTTGAGATTTTTTATTTTTGGGGGTATTGTGGGCTTCTATATCATATAACCTTGAATTAGGCCTGTATGGCAACCCCATCATTTTAAATATAACACTACATTGGCTCATCCCAGTCAATCCGATCATTTAAAAAAATCCTAGGGGGGTGTGTGTTGCGAGTATCGTATCATCAAATCATGTGGCAGAAATCAGAGTCAGCTTTAGAGCAAACAAAAGTTCGCCCCAATCAGGCTCTTCGAAGATCTAAAAGAATTTTTTTAACATAATATTAAAACAGAATGTGTTTGTAAAGAAGAATTATTGGGGCCAAAAAGATTAAAATTAATGAAGGTATACGAGTTTAGGTGATATATATGCAATTCAAATATTATCGCTTAAAGCTAAAACCTTTATTCCAAAAATTTTGTGTTTTGTTAAAAATTGAGTTATTCCTCAGCTCTGTGAGATAATATACTGTTAACCTAGGGATTTTTGATCCTTATAAATATGATATTAAAAAGTTTTTTTGCTAGACGGAAAATTTTGACCTCTTCATAGTTCTTGACATGGCCGAAAGGGGCTAGGTCTTGACAGGTATGCCGCATTTTTCGGAAGATGAAGGTCACCGACAAGGGGCCACGGCATTGTTTCGGTGGGAAATGATTTTGCTTTTTGACGTGCCAGGGTTGAGAGCTTGGAAAATGCGTTTCAAGGAGTAACTCCTCTTCACAGGGATTATGAACCTCGCCGCATAGCAATTTCAATGCTCCTCATCAAAAAAAAGGCCTGAAATCTTAGGTATTTTGGTAAATGCTGGGACATTTTAATAGCCGAGTTTATACAATATTACCGCAAAATGTCAGGAATTCCTTATTGTCCATAGGGCAGGATAAAAATATACATTTGTTTTATTTAAATGAATGAAATATTGCTATTCTACATAAATTAAAATTATTCGTTTATTTTTAATATGATGCATTTTTTACACCAAAATGTTTAGAGGACTAAATTATTTTGTAAAATGTCACATTTGATAATTATAAAATTAAAATTCTTAAATGCCTAAATTAAAAAAACTTTTTCACCAATATTTAATTTTAATCGGCAGGTGATAAATGCCCAATTGTTTTATTTATGTCTTGACGATAACACTGGACAACAAAAAAAACAACACAAACAAATTTTTGAGGGTTTTGGAGAAAATTTTCTTGCGTGAACGATCCCGGGTTTAGTAGTTTTTTTTCCAATGCCTCCAATTTTTTTTAAACCGCGTCCAACGGTTTAAAAAACGGATTAATGACCAAAACCACTAATTTTACAAAAATAAAAAAAATAATATACCCATTACGTTAATATAAATGTTTTCGTTATCTAAATATATTTTTAAACTTTTGTTACTACCCATAAGCTTTCATCGGCCCAAAATACCCCAAAAACTGAAAAATCTTAACTTTGACACTGAATAAATAAAAATCTGAGGCATTGGCTAAAATTCTCATTTCATACTCGTGATCAGCGCCTACTTAACCAAAAACCTTAGTTGCCATAAATGATGATGCTCAGGGTTGTCCAAATTGTCCAGTGTAATTTTTAGCATTTAATTAGTTTAGCTATTGATAGCAGATGTTTTAACAGCAATTTTAAATATAGTTTTCATGATTAGGCATACAATGAAGATTTTTTATCTTCTTAAGTAGGGGGCAACTTAAACAATAACAATTGTACAAGATAAATTTTGTATCGTCGCCTTATAGTATATGAGCTCCCAAAAAAATAGGATATATAAATTTTGTTCAAACTTTTAACACTTACATATTCTTTTGATTAGAACGCGCAAATTTTTCAACCCATCTAGGACATTATAAAAAATTAAAAATTTTTATATTTCTTCAAATACTTGTGGTGGGTTTAAACAGCTTGGTCGCAAATCTCCCAAGAAGTTTGGATTTGAATCCAATCCCGCACTTGTTGTTTTTTCTTCAAATAGTACATATAAAACACTTTGAAACACCAGATAGGCCTGAGTGGCAACCTATTGACATGTAGGCCATTCAAAATTACATATTGAAATTAACGGCAATTATTTTACCTGAGCTAATAAAGTCGAAACCCTGGGCATGGCCTCCAAATGTGGTGAAAGAGGTAAGCAAAAACATCAAGTCAAACATGACAAAATATACAGTCAGAGTTTATATATACACGTGGTCAATTCTACCTCAATTTAACATGTCCGGGAAGGTAAAGATTTTAAAATTAAATCAAATATTGCTTGGAAGTAGTATATTAGGATATCTTATAATTTAAAAAAAAAATTTTGATGGGAAGTGATTTTTGACATAGATATGGGCAAAAGAAAAAAAACGCAAGGTGAAATATCATTTTTGTTCCTTTAAGAGGTTATAAGTCAAAAAGTGTTATAGCTAACGATTTAATTTTATTAATTTATCATTAATAAATAAGTTATTTTCAAACTTATGAGTATTTTAAAGAAGATAGTTAGGGCTATTTTTCAATTATTAATTGGAAAATAAATATTTTGAAATTTTACAATTTTTACTCAGTTAAAAAACGTTTTTTTTTGTTCATAAAAATTTGCTCTATTTATACTCCTTGCCTTTTAATATGTGACCGATATGGCTTTCAAAAAAACTTAGTAAAAATTTTTTTTTCAGTTTTTCACTTGTATGCTCCCTATACTATTTTTAAATATTTTTAAGTGCCAATTTTTGTCGTATGCAAAAAATTTATAGGGGCAAATATGTAGGCCATAATAGTTTTTTTAATCTGATATCACTATTTATAGAAAAGAAAATGTGAAATTAGAGCGAAAAAATTGATTTTTAGGTTTTTTAATATTAAATTCAGAGCCGACCTAGCAAATTACCTAACCAATTCTAAAATATATTTTTTTAATAAAATATCGCTCGATATCATAAATATTCCCTAATTTTTTTTTATCTTCCCCATGGTCTTTAAAAACCAAATAATTGTAAATTATTTTGAACTTTAAGGTGTAAAAAATAAAAAAAAATTAATATGTTTAAATTAAATTATTAGCCTTCTTTACAATTTTAAAAATTATGTATATTTATATTTATTGTCAAAATTAAAAAATAATTTATGAAAAAAATTTTTTACTCTTAATTATCAGTTAAAAAAGTCAAAACCTAAATTATAATAAAAAGGTAAATTTTGATATTTTTGGCCTATTTAGAATATTGAGATTGAACAGATTTTCACTTTTTATGCATTTACCAATTCAAATTAAACGTAAAAAGTCAATTTTTTTTTTGATTAATGATATGGTTTTTTGGTAAGATTTAAGTTAGTGAGTTTCTACGGGCAGAATTAGCTTTTATAATAAATTTAGAAACAAAATTTTAGACCCAATTAATAAACATGCGGTATTTATTTACTAAAATCACTATGCTAAATATGTTAAAATAACATACGAGGCATAAAATATATATCTAACCGACCTTTATAATTTGAAAACTAATAATTCTATTTTATTCATATATGTTTCAATAAAATTGTGCATTAGCAATATCAAAAAAAGGAAATATCAATTTTATTTGTATAGGCATACGGGTTTGGAAATTGACTTATATTTTAAAACTAAATGTATGTGTTAACGAATTTTTACACAAAGAATTCTTTTAATAACTCAGGCAGGCACGATTCTAGACCCCTTTTGGGGGGCGGCAGTGCCCCCCCCCAAAAGTTTTTGATTGCCCCCCCCCAAAATAATTGAATTTGCCCCCCCAAAAATACATAGTAATTTTATGTTTGCCCCCCCAAAAAAAAATTGAATTTGCCCCCCCAAAAATACATAGTATTTTTATTTCTTCCGCATAATATAATTAAGTTTGCTCCGTCAAAAATATTTAAAAATATTATCCCAAAAATATTTACTTTTTTTAAAAGTGTTTTTATTCATTAATACTTCTTATCCGCAAGAGAGATCAAACTAACAGAAATATATAGAAAAATTTGATTTTACAGAAAGCTTTATATTTGTGAAACCAATTCATGAATCTGATGCCTAAGAAATTTTCTCAGTTAACAACAATTTTGTTAGTATATAATCTAGAACCAAAGAACCTGATCGCACAATGCTACGATGGGGCGAACGTAATGCCCGGGAAAAAAATGAAGTATTTCTAAGCAAAATAGCTGGACACCATGTCCCGTATATTCACTTTAACCACCGATTGCGTCTTGTTGTAAAAGATTGTCTTATTTTAAGTGAAGGGAAAGATTTTTTTGATAATTTTTCTCCCCTTCAAAAATTTTTTCAACATGATGCAATTAAGGTATTTAGTGAATGCGGGACCATATCCCGGCTGTTGCCCCATTGGTGGTGTGGTCACTACCTGCTATTGTTTTTTTTTTAAATTACACAGAAATGTTTAATACTCTTTTAAAAATTAAAAATAAAAAAACTTTTATATCTTCAGGTCAAGGGCCGAATCGGGGTTTTTTGACCATATTTATAATCATCTATTTATTTTTTTGTATTTAATTGAAAAATTATTTTATTTATTAAAAATAATTTAAGATCAATTTCAATGCAGAACGATTTTCTAAAACTTCTAATTTAATACACCATTGTTTGTTAGAAATTAAACAATTAAGAAATAAAAATACATTTAAAGATCTATTCAAAAATTGTTTTAATATTAATACTTTTTTAAATGACAATAATTTATCTATGGTTATGAGAAAAACTAAAAGATTTTCCTGATTTTTATTTATTTTCTACTCATAAGTTTGAAAATATTTTAAATATAAATTATGAAGTAAAAAATATTTATTTTAATATTATTGATTTATTTATATTTTGATAATAGATTTTTTACCGATAATAGTTGTTTAAAATCTTTAGATTCCCTTTATAAATTTGATTAACCTTTATTTTAAATATAAATAAATTAAAGCCTCTTTTAAAAATAAGTAATATTGATAATAATCCATTATCTAAAGCATTTGACGTAAAATTTTTTAATAAGATTAATAATTACATAGAATGTGTTACTAATGTTTTTGTTAAATTTTTATATTATTCCAAAGATGCGTTTTCTAATCTATTTAACATTTTTCCTATAAGTTTGTTAATTGGCTCTTCAACGTCGAGTTGTGAGGCCACATTTTCTTCTTTAAGAAGGATAATAACGGCTGACAAGTAGTGACCTGCTTAAAGGTGATTTGGTTCTTTTAGAACACGAAAAATCATTAATTAGGGGCGTTGAATTTTGATGAATATTGTATTTTAATTAAACTCCTCTAAGATAAAATAGTTTGATCAATACAATACACTGCTCATAATCAGCTAATCATTGCTTACTATTTTAACATGGTTGCAAACTTTTTTTATGCGCATTTAACGTTTATGTTCATGTTTTATTTAATTTTTTACCCTAATATTAATAACTAGTTATATATAACCAGTGTTTTTTCATATATATTCTTCCAAATTAGCCTACTTATACATTTTGTTTTCATGATAATCAATCTTATTTCACTTTTCATTTTCTAAAATCCAAAGTTTTATAAAATTCATTTTTATCATTCATATATATCATATTTTTAATTTTATGCGCAATGATACCAAATGATAAAATTATACTTACAATTAATTCAAATCTCGTATCTTTTTAAGCAAATTTTAGTGAAAACAATTAATTTTAATTCACATATTCAATTTATAAACTCATTTTTTTTAATTTAGGAATATAATAAATTACTATTAATTTGTTAAAAAATTTTGAACATGGATTCTATTGTTGTACATGTATATTTTTTGCCGTGACCGAAGGTCACGGCCAATTTTGCCGCCGAAGGCGGCAAAAAAATTTTTTCTGCCCCCCCCCCCCCCCACGAGTTTTTTTGCCCCCCTAAAATGGAAAAGCTTCGGGCCTGAACTCAGGTAAACAAATTTCTGAGAATTATGAGCTAACCCCAAGGATCACCATCTTGAGAATAACCGTTTTTTTTAATCAAACTTAATTAAGCAGCCTGAAAATTAAAAAAAAATGCCAAAAAAACAAAAATGATAAAAAAACAAAAATACATTAAAACCTATTTGCATAATTATAGCCAAACTGTTAATAAAACTTTTATTAACAAAAATATATCGTATTTAAATGTGGATGCGAAATATTTTATATTTATTATCTATGCTGATGTAAGAGCTTGATATAATAAAAAATTTATTTTCTCATTATTTAATAAGATAAAGTTACAAGGGATTTTTATATAAAAAAAGATAATTAATTTAGAGTATAATTGATCTGTCAAATTGGTCAAAAAATGCCATTTTTCGTAGACGGATATTAGGAGCCAAGGCGGTAAGAAACTAAGAAAAACGAAAGAGATAAGGTCAACATGGGAATACATTTTTATGTTTTCATAAAATTCACGTTCGTGCCATTGATATTTGTTGACCGTAATATAATATATTACAATAATTTTAAAAATGGATTAATTTCATACTCATTTATTTCTCATTATTTAAGATAATAAAATTACAAGAAATTTATGAAAAAAAAATCTAAATTTTTAGGGTAATAGGTCGCAAACCTGAAAAAAGCCATTTAAAGTTATAAAATAAGAGGAGCCAAAGACGGTAAGGAAAAGATATATGTAAGATTAAGTTATCATGAGTGTTAGTATGCAAATCATTTTGAGATATTTGTATTCTAATTTATATACTTGGATATACTTCTATTATTCCTATGTAAATTTCTATTCTATATATATATGGGACATTCAATAATTAAGGAGCATATATAACTTTTTATACCCTCACTTCTTACATTGGCGACGAGGCGGGATCTGGAGTTTTCCAGAAGGACCTCCCGTCGGCCATCGAGTTTATTTTAAATAAATTGGAAAGTTGTTTTTATAAAAGTAATTAAATTTAACCCCCTTTAATATGTTGGCCCAATTATTCTTGTGGAGAACTGATTCTAATTGAGGGAGGAACCATGTACAAGGACGCACAAGGTCCATATTCAGCGAATGATGCACCTTACAATTAAGCTCATCAATGTCACTCAGGGTTTACGAATTATAGCTTCGTCTGAAAGACAGAAGTGCCGTAACAAGACAAAAATTGATGGAGCCACGAATTTGTCTCAAAGACAAGCACACCACGGTCTAAAACAATTGCGCATGAACTTGTACGGAAATGGCCCCCTAATTAAGAATCGAATCTCATTCATACGGAAATGAGATGTCTGAATAACAGACAGAATGGTCAAAACATTGACCGGAAATGGTTCTCCAATCTCCAAAAATGGCAAGAAACACGGTGCCTGAACGACCATTGGGCCTAAACACCGAACCGTATGGTCCTGAGAGACTTGAAGAAAAAACAAATATCTTCAACGACCGAACGATCTATGGTTTTCTCGATGGGGCAAACGACCGAACGGATAGTGGTCCGGAACGACCTGAGGATAAATAGTCTAAGCGACCTAACGATAACGGTCCTCTACAATAAATGGTCCTCGATTTGACATGGTCTTTAATTGACATAAGGTCCTCAACGATAGACGAATAAGGCTCTCAACTCGACCAATACGTAACGATCGACGAATAGGTCAACGACTGACGAATACTAAACGATCAATGAATACTAAACAATCGACGAATACAATGATCAACGAATACCAAACGATCGACGAATACAATAATCAACGAATACCAAACGATCGACGAATACAACGATCTACGAATAACGATCGACGAACACTAAACGATCGACGATTACCAAAAGGCCGACGAATACCAACCGACGAATCACGGCCCCACAAGAGACTTAGACTTTGTAACTAATACACGATTACTTTTATGGCTCAACAAAGTCTCAGCAATCGACTGTGATCGATTACAAACCGGGTAGAACAAACCTCGCTGATTGCCTACCCCGTCCATCGGTAAAAAATCATAAATTTAATTGGGATGAGAATGATGCAACTAAGTACGTTTTTAACGCTGAACGAGTTCGTACTTAGACTTAAACAGCTGGAGACGTGACCATATCTGTTTATGACCCAAAGCTACCTAAGACCGGTGTCCCACGCAAAACACACTACGATGCCTTACGAACGTTTCGTAAATCAAAAGGACACCTCCTGGTAAACATCTAATCTAGTTTGAAGCATTAAAATGGATGGCGAGAAGGATCTAGAAGAAATGAATAAGCTAGAAGAATCCGCTGCTTCTACTTCAGTGTCTATGACAAGCTTGCTCGTTAATAAGTCGACCATTGATAACAGCAACTTCCCGAAAAAGTCCTACCTTGATTTACTTGTCAAATAACTTGGTAAAGATTAGCGACGCCGTCAGAATCAAAAAAGGGGGACAGTAATGATAGTATGCAAATCATTTTGAGATACTTGTATTCTAATTTATATACTTTGATATACTTCTATTATTCCTATGTAAATTTCTATTCTATATATATATGGGACATTCAATAATAAAGGAGCATATATAACTTTTTATACCCTCATTTCTTACAATGAGGATGCATTCTTTCATCAAAATCACTTACTTGACATTGTAATTTGTATTCTGTGTAAATTTTTGCTATATCTGAAGACGTACCTTTAGATAAAAAAATGCTATAAAAATGAGCGGAGTAAAAAAAATAAATACCACCAATAAATTTCTATAGAGTTGAACGTATTATAAATGTATAACGACCCATATTAACACTAGGGAATAAATAAAATACAAAAATTAGATACCAATTATTTTAAGCAAAAAAAACTTTTGAAGTAAATTTTAATTTTTATGACATGTATAAGGATGAATTCAAATCAAGAAATCCTCATTAAAATTAATATTAAAACTTTTAAAATTTAGAAAATAAAATGTTAATCAAAGAAATATTACATATCGACTGTAATAATAATTTTACAAAAACTAGAGGATAAGTGCCTGTATTTAATAAAAGGCATGAAGATGTTGAAATAATATATGTGGTTCATAGGTTAGATTATAAAAGCGGATTATGAATATAAAAGCCTAAGGACATTAAAAATATAAACTTTTATAGTGTACTTTTATAATAGGAATAAATAGATATCCAAGGTTATATTATAAAAAAAAGGTAAAAAGTTAAATTTTGGGCTAAAAAAAATGCGTATTAAATGTTGTAAAATTTTTAGACCATGTTTTGAGGTAATATCAAAATTTATTTATAAACAAATATTGGTTAATTAATTAGTTAAAGATTTTAAAACAAAAAAAAATTCCGAAAGTTCAAGTCTTTAAAATGGCATCTATGGTATCTTCATTTTCCAACCCAAGGTCTACTATGGTTTTGCTAATAGGCAGGAGGTCCCCGTCGAATTCAAAAGTTATTTTATTAGGATTGAGGCCAAGGTCTGAGCAAAATTTTTGGGAAATTTCGGTGAGAGGTTGACATGCTTGAGCACAAATCTCATAAAACCCGACTTTTAAGGCAACCGTTGATACTATTTGAGAGTCATCAACTTGGGCGGCCCGTACTAAGGCATCGTTGTATTGGATGCGTAGTTTAATGGTGGTAGTAACGGTACTCGAAATGGCGTTCATGTTTGTGAGCTTGACATGAGAAGGTGGTTGCTGAGCTCTTTTCCGAAGACATTCGATAAGCGATCCCGACCGAAGTTTTAGTTGTTCGGCCGTGGCAAAAAAGGAAAGATCCTCACCTTTATATTGGAGTTTCAGCATATCACATGCGGCACTTAAAGATGGTAAGTTTTGAGTTTGATCATCGGTCAAGTCTTCCAGCTCACACATTTTAGCAATCAGGATTTCAAGCCTGGCAACGAAAAAACTCATTAGCCAATGATTAAAAGAAAAAAAACAAAGGTGACAAGCAACAAAGAGTCCAAACTCATATGCGTTTCTTACGTTAAATGGGAGAAAATACATGTTATTTTTTATCATACTTCAAACTATTTGAATTATACAAACAAATTTTTGCCCCCCATAAGATAATTAATAACCAAACCTGCCATCTCAGGTATAAATAAAACTTTGTAAGAGAGCTATAAATATGGGTCAGAGGTTAAAAAAATTAAAAAGATTTAAAAACATAAATAAGCATTTGAATTCATGAATTTACATAGTTAATAATTATATTTCGCAATCAATAATTGTCCTGTTTAGGTTGCATGCAAAAAATTTAAATGTCGTGAGCGATGAACTTAAAATTATTTCCGTTTATATAGGATAAAATTTAGGTTTTAAGTAATGGGAAAATTTTTTTATTAACCTTTATCGAGGTCGCAAGATTTATTCATTGGGTTATATCAAAATTTTTTTGTTTGAGAAGATAGCAGGAGCGGAAAGTAACATAAAAATAGAAGCTATTAGGGCACGGCCTTAAACCTAATCTATGTGAAATAAGCAGAAAACATTTTACTAAATTTTTTAAATAAAAACAAAAATTACTTCTAAAAACTTACTAAAAGATTTCATACATTAAAATTTAAAAGCCCAGAAAGTGGTCTTAAGCGGCCTAAAAACAAGAAAAGGCCAATAAAATTGCCGTTAACTCTTACCGATCGTTAACTTTGAGGTTGATCCGATGTATTTTATTGTTGTTTCCCATATAGCGAACCATCAACAGGACGGTCTCTATTTCCTGGAACTGAATATCCTCATCGCCGTCTACTTTTGTCAAAGAAATGTTGAGATCTATGGAAAAAAATAATGTAATGCTAGGAGAAAAATTAAATATGGACGCGTTCATACATCATTCATTTTTTCAAAAAATTTCAAAAATTTTGAAGTCATACAAATTTCACAAATCTTACCTTTTTTTCATTTTTCTATAGACATTTTTATTATTATAAAATATGCCCAAAGGCAAATATTCAAAAATATTTGCGATTTTATAAATAAAGTTTGGACTAGAGTAAGTCAAAACTCCGGAATCTGGAAGAAGTTCATAAACTCCGATTATTAAATTTTGCTAGTAACTATATGTAATTATTACATAATTAGCTGCTCTCTTTCATTTATTTTACAACTTTCATTAAACAAAAATGAGTTTTGACCAATTCCAATATTTCCAATAAGCTAATGTTTACAATCATATTTCAAAAAAATTAAACTCTGAAATCCGGAATTGATGGACTCCTTCCCGACTCCCGGAGTTTTGCCATGCCTTAGTTTGTACCCTATAGCAAACCTTATATTTAGCAAAGAATTTTTATATAAAAAAAGGAATAAACAAAAAGCAGTGATTAGTAGTTTAAGGCAATATGTTAACTCAGTGGCATGCAAATCATAGCCTAATTTAAAATAAAAAAGATATTGAAGTATTTTGCAACACAAGATGATATTAGCTGTGGAAAGTAAAACTTTGATAGTTATAATAAAAAGTTGAAAAAAAAGCTTGTGATATAGATAAGTGCCTTGGGCAATTCAAATAAAAATTTAATGTGTTATGAGATTTAATTTTTTTGTAATATATCAAATGAGCAAGCAATTAATAAAAAATTTTCGATTTAAGAAGCGATCAATTTGAGTGGTTCTACAAGAAAATAGATATATAAAATAAATACTAAGATAAAAGATTTTTTTCTAAGCCTTTTTCCTAACTTGTGAACGTACTTATTTATTGGGTCTTCGTCACATTTATCTTTACACAAAGGGCAAATGAGATTTAAAACGCGCTAGGTGTACCTAGATTTTAGGCCCAATACTCTCAAAAAAATAAATGACGGTTTTATGATTTGTTAGCGGTCAACCATCCAATTAGTAATTAGGCTCATTGTTGTTTATACAAGTAAAAAACACCCAAATTTACATACGTCGGCTACGCATCAGTCATCTAGACTTCAACCTAACAACAAAACAGTTGCTTAAACAGATTTATACCGAGATCGTACGCAATACAATTAAATCTTATAAACCTCCTCCCATTCTTTTAAATTGGCCTCCTCCCATAAAACAATCCGAAAAAACTTTCCCCAGGCGAGAAAGATTTCTATTATCTCAGCTAATATCAGGCCTCTGTATACTAGCAGACTTCCGTGGTTACGTCTATTTAACAGACGACAAGTGTATCGACTGGCTATCGTTCCCATCATGTGGGACCTCCATAACTCCCTAGATCTATGGACAAACCCCATCTTAGCCGCCCCCATGCTCACACCTCAGAGCCTTCCTCATCATTTTTCAAGCGCACAGGTTAGAAACAACAACAACACAACAACATATTTTTTAATCAATTTTAAGATTTGTTTAATCGTTATTAATACAATGTTTGCGCCCAAGTTTTTACATGAAAAAACTTATCATCTATTTAATTGGTTTAAATTTCAAATCTATGTGTATCTCTTACAATTTATTTCGAACGATTGTAATGTATTATTCAGTTCTATAACATCTAAATTTGGCATTTATTTATATACACAAATATAATATGCCCATTTTTTACACAATTTATTTTGGGCGAAAAATTTGACAAAAAAATATTTTGAGCGGGCCTCTAACTTATGCAAGATTTGGGTTTTTTGTTAATAGTCTTACGACTTCGATCGCATGTAAACTTGGTTATGTTTTGCACTCAAGAGGAGCAGCGTTAAGTTTAGTTACTAGTTAAATGAAGGACCATTCACAAAAAAATTCAAAGCCGTCTTTTTTCGGAGAGCCTAGTCTCAAAAAAAAGTCACCAGTGAGTATAAGTTTTATTTTGGGTCTTGAAAACCTATAGAGTTAAAAGATGCACACTAAAGGTAAGATTCCATAAAAGAAAAATACGGTTTTTTTGAATTGCAGACAGAGCCTTGATAACACTGTTTAATTTAACAAAAAACATTAAAAAACAAAAAAAACTATTGGACCATTTATGAAAAATTAATAATTAATAAAAAAGTTACTGTAAAATATTTAAAGTTACAAACAAAACTGAGATCTCACCTGGTTTTGAACTGTGATTTAAAATGGCCCCCGTTTTCTTTAACAAGTCTTGGAGCTTACGGTTAATATCCTCTTGACTATCAAGGCTCTTCATATCCACCTGATAAAATAATAATTGCAATGCAGAAGTTAATAGAAGTATACATCAACAATATTTGAGAGGTAAGAGCTAACTTTAGAGACCTGACCTGCCTTTTTAAAGGGATCCGTTTAGCATTTTTCCTAATCAAACTTTGAAAGTCAGCTATAAACAATTAAAATTTTCAAAAAAATGGAAAAAAAATATTTTGAATTTAAACTTCAAAAATTATTTTAATCAAGACCATTATATCATAATATTAGTTTAGGTTAAAATGTCATATATTTTCAATTATTTAAAGGTTGATTTCACTTTATAAAAAATGTGTCTCATTATTTGAGATAATATATGATACAAGTCTATGCAAAAGAGTATTATATTTTTAATTTCGAGGTCGAATAACACAGGATAACTAAATTTGGACGACCTCAAGCATCATGTATGGCAACCATTAATTTCGGTCAAGTTTTTGGTGCTGATTACGAATATGAAGGCAGAATTTTTTTCAATGCCTCAAATTTTTTTATTTAGGGTCAAAAACGCCATTTTGGTCATTTTAGGGGTATTTTAAAGAATAACTTGGTAACAAAAAAGTTAAAAAAAAAAATAAAAAGTTGTTCAAAAAGAAAACCTTTATTCAATATTTTAATTTTTTTTATAAATTAATATTTTTTTTTATTTTTTTAAATTAACTCATTTTTTTTAACACACCAGATTCAAATTTTTGGTAAGCCAAACTATAAATTATGTATACTGACTTTTCTACACATTTAACATGGAATACAATTATGAACTTAGTTTAAACTTAAATACTGGACATTTGGACGATTCAAGCATCATTTATGGCAACTATGTTGTAAAGTTTTTGGCGCTGATCACGAATATGAATTCAGAATTATAATCAGGGCCTTAGATTTTTAGTTATCCGGTGTCAAAGTTGAGATTTTTCAGTTTTGGGGGTATTTTGGGTTTCTATATCATAAAACCTATGGGTAGTAACAAAAGTTTAAAAATATATTTAGATAACGAAAACATTCATATTAACGTATATTTAAATTTTTTTTAAATATTAAATTTTTTTTATTTTTTCAGTTTTGTAAAATTAGTGGTTTTCGTCATAAACTTCGTTTTTTGATCCTACTTGAAAGATTGCTAAAAATTTATGTAATAACCTTTTTTAAATATGATTTTTATATGGAATCTGAATATGCCAATAGATTTTTTGTAGAATTAAAAGTAAAAAAAAAATTTTTTAATTTTTTTCTGAACTTTGGGCGTTAAAAAAAATTAAAGGCCTCAGAAAAAACTAAACCCGGGATCGTTATCGCAAGAAAATTCTCTACAAACCCTCAAAAAATCGTTTATGTTGTCTTTCCTGTTGTCCAGTGTAATTTAGTCTTCACAGGTGCAAAGACTTTATCAACTATACCTATAATATGCAATATAACCATAACAGTACGCACAATTTATTTAAGACATGTAAAATATCTTAAACCTACTTTAGGAATTATAGGTAATTATATTTTAAAACATAAAAATAAAAAAACTCAATCTATGCACATAATGCCCGTCATTTCTTAACAAAACAAGTCATAACAAGGTAGTTTTTCTTGAAAAAAAAATTACAATTAGTTGTTTTTACCATCCTCGGCTCTTTATTATTTTATTAGCAAATTGGATTTTGCGACCCTGAGACTAAGAAATTCGAGATATTTTTTTCATATAACCATCTCTTGTAACTTATTATATTCTCTCAAATAATGGGAAATAAATTTTTTTATAATATCCACCTCTTACATCATCATTTAGTTAATAAAGAAATTTTATCGTCTAAACTACGACACGATATTTTATCGGTTATAAAAACATTCTTCTAAATATTTGACAGTTTAACTGTGGTAAATATGCAAAAAAACAACAGTTTATATTTGTTTTTGAATCTTTTTTATTTTTTTGACATTTATTTAAAGTTTTCAATATCTAACTAAATTTGATTCGAAAAAAGATTAAAGGATTTGAATCCGTAAGATGGTAGGTCAAATCTCTGTAGTTAGCTTATAAATCGAAAATTTGTTGACATAGGTAAAAATGTAAAAGCTCTTACAACATTTATATTTTACTTAATATTTGACATACAAAAATAAATAGGACACGATATTTTAAAATTAAATATTATTTTTTTATACATACATACATACTATAGTGTTTTGTTTTTAAACATTTTTAAAACATAATTTAAATGTTTTTAGCTGAATGAGAAAGATTGATAAAGAACACTGGACAACAAAAAAACAACATACACAATTTTTTAGGATTTTGTAAGTTTTTTTCTAAGGCCTCCAAATTTTTTTAAAACGCGTTATAAAAAAAATTAAATATTAAAAAAAAATCAAACCCAATGAATATTTTCGTTATCTAAATATAATTTCAAACTTTTGTTACTACCCCTAGGTTTTATGATATAGAAGCCCAAAATACCCCAAAAATAGAAAAATATCAACTTTGACACCGAATAACTAAAAATCTGAGGCCTTGGCTAAAATTCTAATTTTATAATCGTTATCAGCGCCAAAAACTTGACCAAAAACAATAGTTGCCATAAATGTTGCTTCGGGTCGTCCAAATTTTGTTGTCCAGTGGAATCCTTAAAACAGCCAGCCAGCCAGCCTGGTCTCTTTTCATGGCGAGCCCGCCAAAGGGCCAAGCCTGGCAGAAATTTAAAACAGAACTAACGGAAGGGCCGGAAAATGAACCAATTCAAACCCGTTGCATTAAGTGTGAAATGGTAATTATTTTTTTTCTGTCGCATGATAATACTTGTACATTTTTATTGATAAATCTCAAAGAATTTTTAGGTTGTTATAAAAAATATTCAAGGTGTGTATAGATTCAGGCCGGGCCAAGTCGGAGGGGCGTAATGAAAAACGAAGAAGGTGGGCCGTAAAGAACCGTTTTATAGAGCGGACCGAGACTTAGTTAAAAAATATGTCGGGCAGGGCGAGCCTAAATATCACGGGCTGTTCTCTAGCTCTTGTATCTCAAAAAATTTGGAAATTTTTTAGGTCTTTTTAATTTTTTATTAACAAATTTTATAAACACAGGTCAACAAATATCAATGTCAGAAATGTGAATTTTATTAAAACATAAACAACGTATCCCAATAATGGCCTAATCTCAAACATTTTTCGCTTTTCTTAATTTCTTCTGTCTTTGATTCCTAAGATCCGTATATAACGAAAAATGGCCTTTTTTGACCGAATTGACGCAATTAAATATACCCTAAAAAAATTAAAAATTTCCTGCCTATAAAATTTTCTTGTACCTTACGATTTTATTCAATAATGAAAAATAATTTTATTAATACAAGCTCTGACATCGGCCATTAGATAATGCAAAATTATTTGTGTCAAAACTTAATACGACACGATATTATCGGTTTTAAACAAAAATATATTTGAATAATTTAACATTGATGTGAATATGCAAAAAAATTTAATTGTTATTTTTTATTTTCTAGAGTTTTTAATGTTTATACCGGACTAGCTAAGTTTGATTAGAAAAAAGTGGCATGTTCTTTATAGCTCATAACTCTCAATAATTTGTTGAACTATGTAATTTAAGTTGAATGGGGAAGCACATCAAAACCTGTATTGGGCTTATTATATTTTCTTATCACAAATTAGACGTAAACAACCTCCTTTTCCTTGTTGGCCAAAAGTTTTCTTGAGCGAGTAGTCATTTTAGTTTTGGCAGTTTTAGACGCCTTTGTTGTATCAGGATTTATTGTTGCTACCATTTGAATTTCACTGCAATCTGAATCTCCATCCTCTCTAACATCGTTTGAAAGAATTTGACTTTGAAACTTTAAGGTTCAATTTAAATTACAGATATAAATTTTAAATATATACTTATTTCACTGCATACTAAAATATTGGCATTCAGAATTCACCTGCATAGGCCAAGATTAAGAATTAATAAATACTCAATTAAATTATTAGTTTGCCTCTTAAAACAAAATTCATTCTCATAAAATAATTTAATGTTCCCTAAGCCATCTTTTATATAACTATTTTAAAAAAACAATCCACCCCCCTCCTTTACGCATCACCCTTGCATTTTTTATTAAAAATATATTGTTCTACTTTTTCTATACCTATAAATTTAACATTTTCAGTGTTTTTAACCTTATAATACACACATGAACTTTAAAAATGTCTTTAACCTTAATAATAAACACATGAACTCTGAAAATAAAACTTCTTATATTATCAAAAATACAACTTCACTTAACTCATACCCTTTCCCATCAAATTTTATTAAAAAATTCAATTATTTTAAAATCATAGGCCTAAAAATTAATTAAATACTTAATAAATATACAAATTTTATTTGTTTAAATTATTATAAATTGGAAATTATAATAAAATGGGTTTGTTACTAATCTAGTTATAAGTCATTGAAATCTTTGTCTAATATTCAGTTGTGATTTTTTTAAATATGTTATTTCCTACATCAATACAAAGGCAATTAAACACCAAAATAAATTTGTTGTAAGACCTTGTATAGTATTGTAAATTATAAATAAACATAAAAAACCATTAAACACTTATATAAAATTATAAATTATATCATTACTTAACTATTTATTTTATACCTTATTATTAATCCTAGAATTACAATTTGTAAAATTTTTGTCACAGGTATGAGCTGAAAAATTATCATATAAATAATATTTAACCATCAATTTCCACTACTTCTTCAACACTATCATTTCGTGAAAGATTGTGCATTAAATCCTCTTTTAACATTATACCGCTGCAAGCAGCAGTACAAGAAGAGTCAGGATCAGTTGCACTAACTTGATTGACTTTTATTTCTATTAAAAAGAAATTAATTATTTTATAAACCAGCATAAATGAATTCTAAATACGCTACCTCTAGATTTTAAAACATCACCAATGTTCAGAGAAAACTGATCATTTAATGCTTTAAAATTGTAAGTCTTCTTAACGAGATCTGTATAAATAAGCGGCATTTGCTAATTTGAAAATTCTAATTTTAAATCAGTATGAAATGTCAAACAATTTAGAGTGCACTCATGTTTTTAGTCTATGGCTAATAAATAAATAAAATAAATTAAAATTAAATTAATGTTTAAAATTCTGCTTAAAAATACGCACATATTACAATATAACTCTAACAATACTCAATTTAAGGCAAGTGCAATGTAAGCTTTTATTTTTGTAAATTTTTTTTAATAGATATAAAAAATGATTTTATGTGCAAAAATTAATATAGGTTTTTTTTTTTATAAATTTGCGTTATAAATAAAAATTTTACAAAAATTTTGAAAATTTTACGAATACAACTTTGCACGTG
>JAUIRJ010000083.1:0-74921 GCA_030555515.1 Acutogordius australiensis | reverse complement strand
CTAATTATGAATTTATTTATCTGTTATAATTATGAATAAAAAAGCATTTTAGGGCACGTGCAAAGTGAGTTTTCATTTTCATAAAATTTAAAAATTTTAAATAAATTTATTTTGTAACAAAACGCAAATTTTTAAGATAATTCTCAAATTTGGTTTATGCACATAAAATGCCTTTTCTAAAATATAATTTTTTTTGAATATTTAAAAAAAATATTTTTTAAAATTTTTAAAATTTATAAAACTTTCAGAATTTTCAATTTTATGAAAATAAAAACTTAATTTGCACGTGCCCTTAGCTAAACCATAAATGTTAATTCAACATAGATTGCTTCTGCTATATTAAAAAACACTACAGTGCAAAAACGATTGATGGGCAAAGTTAAAGAGAAATTCATCAAGAGTATTTATTTCATTTATTAATTTTAAATAACAAGAATATTATTAATGCAAAAAAGTAAATTTATTGCAATCATGAAAAATTTTTTTAAAAAACATAGCCCGCTTTTAACAAGAATTTTTTTTGTTAAAAAAAATATAAATATGATTGAATCACATTACTATTACCAGAATTGCTTATAATTAGCCCGTAATTAGTAAATAACCTATTTTTTCCACATGGGTTACCGTAAATTGCCATTTTTTTTTCATTTGGGGATGGGTAGTAACTAAAGCTAAACCTAATTTTTATTACCATGATTTGACGGAAGATTAGTAATCGAATTCACAAGTCGACAAAAAATCAATGTAAAAGAAAACAATAACACTATAGGCAAATATTCCCCATAATAATCTTATTTCACATATATTACAATTTTCAAAATTTCTTTCAGTTTCAGATATCTTTGTACATCTGTTGAAAAAATGATAAAATTAGATCAAATCGATTTGCGACCTCAAAAATACTAAAAAGGAAAAAATCCAAGAAAATTTATTTTCATGTTAAAAATTGTAATTCGTACTTTTCATCTTAGAAGGAGAAATAAAATTTTTAAGTTTTTATTTAATAGATAAATGTAACGAGGTATTTGTTATAAATATATACATAATGTTTAATACCTATGTTTTTTCAATTTTTTCTGTTTATATACCATTTTTTTTAATAATTTTTAATGTTTCTAGCGGGCTTATATAGTTTAATTGAAAAAACGCCAAATGGATTTAAAAAAAAATTGATTTTGAGGTTTATCTCATACCTTTCCCCACTTAAGGGGGCGCGATACCCGGGGTTTGACACTTTTAACCATAGGAAAGCAATTAATATTGCCCGCGGGTTAAATAGTAAGATTTGCTCGCACGCCGGCGACCTAAGTTTTTAGCCTAGGCCCTTACTGGGATATCGTTAAAGGCCTACTGCCTAAGCAGGCCACTCGGCAGCTTCAAAGTGGTTACACATGTATAATATTTTTGCGAAAAAAAGCCTCCTGTGTAAAGATTCGAACTCGCAACCCCTGCGTGTAAGACAGGAAGGTTTGCCACTGAACTTTTGAGCCGACTCCATACGGATTTAACAATCCCTAAGGTGACAAGTCTGGTGTCTGAAAATAGCCTATAGGGTTTGCTATTTTGTATATGTGTTGCAAAACTTTTTTTTAACATTTTAACGCTAAAAAAATCTTGTATTTTTTATACATTTAAAAAAATTATAATTAAATTAAAAAATAGGTTTTTTTCCAGATCTTGCCAAAATTTTTAAAATATGTAGAAGAAGAAGATTTGCAAATGGAAATCAAAATAAAGAGAATAAATCGTTATAAAAGCCTGAATCAACCTTAAATTAAATAATTTAATATTTAACCCAATTATTAAGCGCGTGATGGTAAAAAAATTAAACTTAAATAATATTTAATTTAATCAAAAAATTACCCTGTGAATTTTGAAAGGATTGTATGAAACCATAATTATTTTGGGCGCTTTGTATGATGCTAGCGAAATCAAATTCGGGAGAATAAACTGTTGTTTCCGTCCTGGGGTAACTTATGTACCCAGATGTGTACAGCTTCTCGGCAAGTTCCATAGTAAAATGAGGACTAAAGCCTAGTTAATATAATTTTATACCACACAGGTCAACTAACAATGTCAGAAAAAAATTTTAAATTTAATATAAATAAACATTTTCATGATGGCCTTATCTAAAATATATTTTCCGTATTTCGTATTTTTTCCGCCTTCGGCTATTAATCGTCCATAACAAAAAAATGACCTTTTTGAACCAAACTGACAGATCTTGCAACCTCGAGAATAAACTGAAAAGAAAAAATTTGAGAATTTTTTTTTCATATAAATTTCTTACTTTTTTATATATATAAAGCTCTTACATCAACTTTTAGATTATAATATTTGGCACTTCAGCCACCTATTTTGATATAAGTTTTTAATATTAATGTTGTTTAATGTTTAAATTTAATCGTTATATTTTTAATACAAAACATTTGATATATTTTTTTGTTTTATTTTTCAAATTTTCAATGTTTATAGCTGGCATACTAAGTTTGATCAAAATCAGGCTATAAAGATATAAAAAACTAGAAAAAATTACTGTTATATTAAAACTTCAAATATTGTTTTCTTAAAAATTGATAATATATGAATTCTATCAAAGATGGGATGCCAAATATTAAGAAATAAATTAAAAGTTGATTTAAAAATTGAATTCATTTATTTCTCTTTAATTGAGGTAAAAAATATAAGTAACAGGTTAATTTTTACAGGTATTCTCAAGGCCTCAAAATCTATGATTTTAGTCAAAAATGGCCATTTTTAAGATATGGACGAGGCAAATTCGCCAAAAGTGCAAGAAACTACAAAAAAAAACAAATTATAAATGAGATAAGGACATCATGGGGATCCATTTAATTTGGTTTGCATCACAAACTTTTTTTTTGATAATAAAATTGCCTGTATATTAATAATAATTAAATTAATAAAAATAATGTTATAAATAATAATAATAATAATCAATTATAACATTAAACAATAAAAACGATAATTAATAAAGTTAATAAATACCGAAAGCTGAGCTAGCTATTCGTAAAAGTTGAACCGTATTAAGAGCTAGAGGCGGTTGGCATTGTCGTATGTTTGAGTTGACCGATCTAACCATTGCTTTATTTCTATTATATGGATTGAACAAATTAAAATTTTGTAACCCATATTAAAAAAAATAAAATTAATGAAATGAAAAACTCGATACATTCATTCTTTTGGCAGAAAGTAACTATTTATTAAACGGTCGTATATTTATATTTTTTTGAAATAAAAATTAAAGCAAGCTATTTTTAACGAAAAAAAAACAAATATATACGTTTGGTTGTTTATTTTTTCTAATTACATAAAATAAATGATTAAATTAGATGAAAGTTGATATCATTTTTCAATTCCAGATATATATAAACATAATTTGCAAAAAATAATACTAATACATCTCTTCAAATTTAGGTGCCGTTTTGAATAAAACATTTTTCTCCACTAGGGTAAAAAAAATAAATTTTAAAAATGATCCAATCCTAGTTTTTACCCATCTATTAAATCTGTAGTTTTAATACTATTGAAAGCAAGAATTTTAGAATAGATTTTGAAAAAAAAACCAAATTTTGATGGCTTTAATAGATTTTAAGCTCGTTTCATATGAAAACATTATAATTTAATAAGAATAAATGACAAGTTAATTTTTATATATTAATATTAAAATTAATAATATGAATTAACAATCCATTTTTTAATTAATAAATAAAAAGTTTATATATATATACAATATTATTAAATTAATTAATTTGTAGAAGATGTGTATTTTTGTTAGAGATAGTTGATATTTTTGAAAATTTTTATAATAATTTTTGGCTTGGTACTACAAAAACTTGGTAAAATGAAATTGTTTACTTATAAGAACCGATTCTAATCAATTTTGTCCATCCCTGCTAAATTTTTTTAAGATTTGATCATTTTTATAAAATTTTTCGCAAAAATTAACCTAAAAGTGAGAATACACGAACTCAAAATCGAACGGGACTAATTTGTAGCACGATAAAACTCAGCTCGCCAACTAATTAGAAATGCCCGGCATAGCAGCTTTTTCTAAATTTTAAACAAATAGTTTGTAAGATTTTGATTAATCGTAATTTAAATAATATACGCGTATTAAAAATTTTCAATAATCCGCTAAATGCCACTTTTTCAAATAAGGTCCACTAGGAACTTACAAAGTTATAAAAATAACAATTCGCATAGTGAACTAAAGCGAATTATTTGGCTATATATTATATTACAGATATTTGATAAAATGTATGTAAAAATTTTGCTGTGTTTAATTATATATAAACAAAGAATTTTATCAAACAAAAAAAAATGAAATTTTAAATGCACCCAGAAGTAGTTTTCAACATTTCCAAATAGGCGGCAACGACTGATCGGTCAAACAACCTGCCCCTTTCCCAATGCAATCTGACACAATTTAGAGCTGAATTTGATGAAGGGTAAGGTGATTGGTTAGGTGAAACCTGCCAAACACAATGCCATATAGGCAAAAATATTGATACTGTAATATTAGAGACAAATATGTAAAAAATGTAAATAATCATATGTAATAGCGAATTTTCCGTTTTTTAATCCTATTAGGTGTTTATATCAAATTTAATTTTTCAAATATAGAAGATTAATTTCAAACTCCCAATTCTAAAATTTTTCTAATTCTTCCACACCTTAATATAAATATATAAAAATTAGTGTTTGCTGCCATATACTGTCCCTTTTTTTTCTTTAACTTTGAACCCTGACAATGGCTCTTTCCTTCCATAGCCAAAATTAATAAGTTTCTTAATAAAATTATTAATAAATTTGATTTTATAACACGAGTCAACAATTTTTTTGAGAATTATGAGTTAACTACAGAGATCAAACCTGCCATCTTAGGGAATATTAAATCAATTTCCCGTTTTCCCTAATCAAACTTAGTTAGTCAGTTATAAACTTTGAAAATTTTAGAAAGGTCGAAAAACTAAATAAGATTCAAAAACAAAGATAAATTGAAATTTTATTTTTGCATATTTACAATATTTAAACTGTTAAACTAAAACTTCAAATAATATTTTTATTAAAAACCGATAATATATCGTGTCGTATTTAAGTTTGGACGCGAAATATTTTGTATTATCTAAATGCCAATGTAAGAGCTTGATATATTCAAATAATTTATTTTTCATTATTTGTGATTAAAAATATAAGTTAGAACACGTGCAAAGTGAGTTTTTATTTTTGTGAAAAGATTCTGAAAATTTAAAAAATTTCATTCAAATTTTTTTAAAAAAAGTTTTATTTTAGAAAAAGCATTTTATGCGCATATACTAAATTTGACAACTTTTTAAAAATTTGCGTTTTATTTCAAAATAAATTTTTTTATAATTTTGAAAAACTTCAGAAAAATAAAAACTCACTTTGCACGTGCCCTTACAAGGATTTTTATATGCAAAAAAGATTTCCAAATTTTTTCTTCTTAGGGTATATTTGGATCTGTCAATTTGGTCAAAAAAGGCCATTTTTAGTTATAAACAGATCTAAGGAGCCAAAGACGGAAGAAACTAAGGGAAACGAAAAATATATATGAAATTAGGCCATCATAGGGATGCATTCATGCTTACATAAAATTCACGTTTCTGACATTGATATTTGTTGACCTGTGGAATTGATGAAAATTATAAATATTTCACTTATGTACTTATTTTTATTTTGAAAATTTCTTTTTATACTTATTACTAAACATTCTTAAATTTAAACGATTCATAATAATTTAGAACAAAAAAAATCAAAAATAATCAGTTTTAATTTTTAAATTTTTTTCTCATTTCTATAGTCAAATCTTTGAGCCAATTAAAAAGCCTATTTTTCTACACAAAAAGTAACTTCACATTTAATTTTTATTTAAACAACCTTAAAACTTGTTGATTTTCTACTTTTGATATTGAAGCAAACATTTAGCGTTATCAAACTTAAAATTGACAAATTTTTCGCAAAAAACATTTAAATAAAAATTATAAAATAGTCCAAAAATAATATATAATAAGCAAAATAATCTAGTGGCTTTGAAACATACCTCGGCCCGTAAGGTCCAAAAATTTTCACTTTTAAAATTTTTGATAAAATCGTCACGAGCAACACAAAATCCAAGGGTAGGAGTTTGACAGGGTCCAAACGATACGACTAGTTGAATGATAAAAAAATTGATATAGTTACTCGTAATATTTATTAAATAAGGTTTTATTACAAATAATAAATAATCCTAGCTATATATATATGGTCAATTCCACCTCAAATCGACAAACATTTTTCCTTGAAGTCTCAGTTTTGGCTGAAAATTGGTACACTGGTAGGGTTCCTTGGGTGCTGATAATACCCTAAATTTTTTTTGACCGGAAGTGATTTTTGACCGTAATATGAGCAAAAATATTTTTTATTTTTTTGCCAAAAAAAAATTTGAGGCAACTTTGCGCGCATGTATCATCAAAAGTATTGTAGCTAGAGTCATAGTTTTTTTTATTTTGAAGATCGTAATAAAGGTTACCTTAGAAGCAAAAAATATTTAAAAAACATTTTTTTTTAAGTTACCAAGAAATTTAAATCAAGTTTAGACACTAATAGCTCACAAAACGTATCTTTGAATTTTCTGAAAAATTTATAAAATATGGCCCTTGATATTGTTAATAAATTTATGATTTAAAAAGTTTGGGACCGGCATGACTTTTTAGAAAAAAATTTAAAAAAATTAATTTTTTGCCCTAATTTTCGGACATATTTATGCCCTTGGCACTATATTAGAACATGCCAATGTGCCAAATTTGACAGTATTCCAAAAGCAGGACATATGGGCAATTATATTAGACCATAATAGTTTGATTTAATTGATTACTACTATTATTAAATTTACAATGAAAAAGTGAACCTTAAAACCGAAAAAAGTGAAAATTTTGCCTGTTTTCAAAATCGACTTTTTGGTTAACCAGCCAATCTTTTTTTAATATTTAACATTTATTTTATAGATAAAATATCGCTTAATAACATATAATAGCCCCACCTTTTTTTACTCGATTTTGACGCTTCTACAATAAAAATACCTAAATTTGCCAAAAAACAGCAAATTTTCAGGTGTCAAAAAACTAACGCAGATTGTATTCGTCTGTGCAAGCTTATTTTTTTATTATTTTGGCAAAATTATCTAAAAATATCTAGAACTTATATAATCAGTCATATTTTGCCTGTTAAAGTGTTAAAAAAAATAGTATATATGTTATGTATAGAAAATCTTAAAAGAACTAGATAGGCAAATTATAAAAAAATGAGATTATTTAATCATTCCATTATTTTTATTAAATTTGTAATTAAAACACATTCTTGTGTTAAAACTCGTAAGGAACGCATTTAGTTATAAAAAACTTTAGGTCAATGCCCAAATCTATATGCCCATAGAATCAAGTAACAGTAATATTTCCTCTTTCTTTAATAGGTTTAGTGCGTCTATATTATAAAACTAAAATGTAATTGGAACTTAATTTGTTGGTTTTTTAACTTTATTAAGGTCGGTTAGATATATATGGTATGCCTTGCTCTAAATAGCCTTTCAAAAACATATTTGGCATTTGTAAAAATTAGTAAAAAAGACTGAATGTCTATATTTTGTTTATATTAAATTGGGTCTAATATTTAGTCTTAAAATTCATCATTGAAGCTAATTCTGCCCGTTATAATCATTTGAGGTTGTTTAACACTAAAACTGATTTCTTTTATGTAATTATAATATCAAAAAACCATATCACTATGTATTTATAAAATAATTGACTTTTTACGTTTATTTTAAGTTTGTTGAAAATCATAAAAAAATAAAATCTGTTGAATTATAATATTCTAAATAGGCCAATATACTCTATTTTATTTATTTTTGTCAGATTTAACGTTGTTAAGGCTGTTTTATTTAAAAACTATTAAATAATCGAAAAAAATAAACTTTTACAAATTTTTTAACCTTATTATTTTTTCTAAAATCCTCTTAAATTTTTTTTTATATAATAAATTTAACAAATTTTTTGAATTTTGCCGAGGATAAATATTGAGAATTATATACATATTCTAATATTGTTCATCAAACTAAAAATGACTAGTAAAAGTTAACATATATAAGCATAAAAATTTTAAGTTTTTATTTTTTACACCTTAAAATTTCAAAAAACCTGGCAAACTTTGGTTTTTATTTCATAAAAAGCTATGGGTACGTTAAAAAAAGTTGGGGGAAATTTATGTTATATAGTGATGTTTTATGTATAAAATGCAATTTTAAATTTTCAAATTAATTTTGTAGTGACCCAGAAAGTCGGCTTAGAAGATAGGAGTAAAATACTGTAAATTACCAATTTTTTTGTACTAAAATTCCCCTTTTCTTTCCAAAATTGACAATAGTTTGAATCAAATTAATAAAACTGTTATAGCCTAACATACTTGCCCCTATGTCTAACTTCTTATATATAAACAAATTTGGCACTTTTAAATATTTAATATAGTACAGGGAGCAAATTTTTGTCTAAAAATCAAAAAAAAAATTTTTTTTGAATTTTTTAAAAAGTCTAGTCGGTCCCATACTTTTGAGTTCACATGTTAATAATGAATACTAAGGACTGTATTTCAGCAATTTGAAATTCAAAAATACGTTTTTATTATATCAAACTAAATGTTCTTTACAAAATTGCAAAAATTTTAAAAAAACAATTTTAAAAATAATAAACACATGAAAGATAGCCCTTATTCTCCTCTTCAAAATAAAAAAAAAATTAAGTCTCTAGCTATAATACTTTTTGACTTATAAACTCCCAAAGTTGCATCATATGTGAAAATTCACCTTGCAATTTTTTTTTCTTTTGCCCCTATCTCCGTCAAAAATCTTCGGTTAAAAAAAATTTCCAGATTATGAGATACCCTTAGATACTACCTCCATGCAAAATTTCAGCCAAATGAAAAGGGGTACCCCTCCCGGATTTGTTGGATTGAGGTGGAATTGACCATATATATAAATTTTGTTAAAAATATAAAATATTAGTAGGATTAAATATATTCTAAAACAATAAACGCACATTTAAACCTTAACTAATATCCAAAAAAAAAACTCTGACTAAACTTTTCATCGCTTTTATTTTAATCATGCGTAGTGTATCTATCTTTGCGCACGACGATTAAAACTCAGGTCCAACAAACCTTTTAAAGTTATGAGCTAGAGATCAAGCCTACTTTATGAGGAAAATCCGTATACAATTTTTTTATACAAACTTTGTAAGTCAACTATGTACAATGAAAAGAGTAGAAAAAAAAATTAAAAAAACAAAAAAAAATTTAAAATGAAAATTCTTTTGTATCAAAACAACTAAGCAGTTAAATTCACAAATATGTTTATTATAATCTAATAATATCGTTTCGTAATTAATTGTAGAGTCATATTTACTCTTTAATTTAAATATTAATGTAGGAGCATGATATAAAAAAAATTTTATTTCATGGTAAAGTTATTATTTCAAACTCTCTAGGTCACAAAAAAACTTGTCATTTTAGCTAAAAAAGCCATTTTTACTTTAATGGACGGAGCGAAATCTTTGAGGGCGAAAGTATGAAAAACGGAAAGTATATATTAGTTAAGGCCACCATGAAGATCTATTTATTTCAGAACCCTAATTTTTTTTTATTGATATTTGTTGGCCTTTGTAATAATCATTACATATAAAATAAAAAACACTCCAAAATACCAATTTTTTCATCCTGACTTATGGCCTTATTCAAATTCCAAGTTTGTAAACGCGTAAACGCACAACCAATTCTTAAATCTAATTCTTGTCTATATATATGTATACAAAAAAAATATCCACAAACATATTAATCAAAAAGTAAATAATAAAATAGCACATTTTCAACAATTACTTTGCATATTTAATAACAGCTCTTAATTAAAAAATTATTTTTCCTAAAAATAAAATGGGCAGGTGGCTTGTTTGATAAAAATTATTATCTTCATTAAATTGTAAATGGTTAAATTATATGTTAAGCCTATTAATATTATTACATTTTTTGGGATATTTATAAATTCTTTTATTTTTCTGCTTAAATGTTAGTTTAAGAATTGTTTATAGAATTTCATAAGTATTTCTCATGCCTGTGTCTCCTAGATCTTGTCTTGGTCTGACGCTTAGTTTATTTAGTAACTAAAATTGTATTTAACAACCTTTAATATTATATGGTTAATATTACAAAAATTTTAAGTTGCCTATACTCTATATCATTAATTTACAATTTTTTTTTACCACTAGACTAATGATGCTACTATTCATTAAATTCTATTTTATACAATTTTATTTTGAATAAATAACCACTGGAAACTATTACTTGACGTTTCAAAACAATTATCAATATAAAAGTGCATTTTTTGTATAGATTTGTTTTATTATAAATAAAAACAGCCTTTTATAAACTGGTAATACAATTTAATTATAAAAAGGATTTCTTTTATAAAAAAAACACATATATTGTTTTTCAAAATATTACAAAGAGTTAATTTACCTTGCATCCACACTTCTAGATTCCAGATAATTTGGTTCAATCAGATTATTAAATGCTACTTTTATTTCATTAGGGGCCAATGAACTAAACTTTGCTCTATAAACAAGCCTTTCAGTATTGCTATATTGGTATTTGTTTATATTAGCAGCTCCCATAAAATTGCTATAGTTAATCCTGACTGACTTATTGTTAAAAGATCTTTTGACATTATCCAAAACTTCAAAACAAATGTTTTCACCTAAGAAAACTATTTAATCAAAAATATACCTTCTTTGTCACAATCCAACCAAAGAACTAAATAATCCAATCCTTTACCTTCATTTTCTGCCATGCTTCTCAAAAATTGTGAAACCCTTAACTTAGGCATTGCTTCTTTTCTTATAATTGTGGCAGTAAAAAGCATAGACTAATAACAAATAATTGTAAGTGTCAATACAATTTTTTATATAAAGCAAGGTAACATACAGGGTCAATTTTTTTGTTAAATTCTTGATCAAAGTCAATGGAATAAACATGACCAAATACAGAGGTCATTTTAAATGTGACCATTTCATTAGTACAAAAATGACCATTCCATAAATAAACAGATTTCCCTGTAATCTTTACTTCTCTCGCTGCATGATTTGATAAAATATCAGCAATTGTCTTGGCCAGAGATGGCTTCTCTGCTACCATCAACACAGATTTCATTGTTTAAAATTTAGGAGCACACATTTTACGCAGCTGTTCCAATGATTAATGATTTAGTCCGTGTCTTTTATCCTGTATAAAAATTATGCAATTTTTTTCGTAAGCGCATCTTACTATGTTATTAAAGTAAAAATGACTTTATTTGTGTTTTAGCCAAATTGCCCTAAAGGTAATAATGTTAGCAATATATTTTCTTACAACAATTTATTAATTATATTATTTGCAAATTTTTATTTATTATGATCTATTAAACATTGTGCATTTTAATTAGTGTAACATAAATATAAAAAAATAAATGTTAAAAAAAACTAAAAAGTATATTTAGTTTTTTAAACGAAAAAAAGCAATTGGTTTGAGGTTTTTCCTATACCATCCCTTTATAAGGGCGCCATATTCGTTAAGGATTTGACTCTTAACTTAAAAAAAGCAATTAATCTTGCCGACAAGTTAAATAGTAAAATTTGCTTTTGGCGACCTAGGTTTTTACCCTAGGCTTTTAATTTTGGACATATTGTTTAGTAACTACTGCCTAACAGGCCACTCAGCTTCAAAGTGGTTGCACATGTATATTATTATTCCAAAAAAAAAACTACTGTGTTTGGAATTGCCAACTCTTGCGTCAAAGACAGAGGGTGTGCCACTGAGCTATCTGAGTCGACAGTTTTTTAAACAAGATAATTTAAAAATTGTCTTAATCTATTTTTGTCACATTAAATTCTATAACCACCAGTAAGTTCAAAAAAGTTAATGCTAATAATTAAATATGAATTTTTTTATAACTGTCTGGCACTAAAAAATATTATAATGTTGCCTAAAAAAATGTAAAAATTTGTGTTTAAAGATAAAACATATTTTGGCTAGCGGGCCTTAAAAAAGAAGTTATATTCTAATACCTAAGCAGCGGAAAAAGTAGAATAATTTTTATACATTATAAAAAAATTATATGGAAAACAAATTAATTTTTATTTTCTATTGAATTATTGCTGTAAAAAAATAGGTTTTAGATAACACAGGTCGACAAATATCAATCAGAAAGGTAAATGTTATGAAAACATAAAAGAGTATATCCCCAGGATAGCCTAATTTCATATATTTTTGGTTTCCTCAATTGCTTTTATCTTTGGCTGCTTAGATCCGTTAACGAGAAATGGGCTTTTATGACCATTTTGACAGATCTAAATATACCCTAAAAAGAAATTAGAAATCTTTTTTGGATCCTTGTAACTTATATTTTTAATCACAAATCATAAAAAATAAATTTTATTATTTTATCAAGCTCTTACATCGGCATTTAGATAATGCAAAATATTTCGCGTCCAAACTTATATACGACAAGATATATTATCGGTTTTAAATGAAAATAATATTTGAAGTTTGAATTTAACAGTTTAACTATTGTGATTATGCAACATAAAATTTCAATTAATTTTTGTTTTTAAATTTTTTTGGTTTTTTGTCCTTTTTTTCTATAATTTACAATTATAACGTGACTAATTAAGTGAATAGAAAAAACGGTAAATTTGATATTTCCTAAGATGGTTTGATCTCTTTAGTTAACATATAACTCTCAAAAAATTGTTGACCTATGTGATAATTAGCATCAGCAAATTTGCAACAAGTAATCAGTTTAATATAATTATTTAAACTAAAAATAAATTTTTAAAAATCAATCTTAAAGAAACAATGAATACAAAAATTTGGGTTAAAAACATGTGTTGGGCATATCCTAAAAGGCTCAAATCACAAAAATTCTTATTTAATATCAGCTGTTAGAGTAAAATTTTATTTTAATTTTTAACCCGCGAATGGTAGGGTGAGTTGTAACGCGAAAACACCGCTATAACTTTAATATTTATTTTTTATAATTTTGAAGAAAAATACGTGCTCTTTAATTACAAACTAATGTAACATTCTTAGTTTACAAATTTCATTTAACAAAGCGTACAAAATCTTAAAAATATGAATTTTTTATTATTTATATTCCACCAGATACGTCAATGAACTAATTGTATCATTATTGATCAAATTGTTTTTAGGTCAAACATTTTTAAAAGGTTTTATAAAAAAATTTTTTTATAAAACTATTTTTGGCTATTATTAATTTTTATAACAAAAATTTATAAAAAAAATTTAATTCATATGATTATTACGAGAAAAACATTTTATATATTTAATATATAAAACTATTTGAAAAATACCCAACAAATAAGGCTGCAATTATTTATTTTGAATTTACATTGAGGCATTATCATTTTCAATTAAAATTGAGAGTGTGGGGTCTATACAGACTAGTGTTCTCAGTTCGGGACCCGAAAGCCCGTTCAGCCCGGGCCCGCCCGGCCCGAAATGCCGGGCCGGGTCGGGCTTAAATATAAAATTTTAGTCGGGCGCGCCGGGCCTTATTATTTACTTTTGGACTCGAGTCGGGCTGGGCCGGGCCAAACATTTTCGTAATATGGCCCTCTTTGAAGCGCTTAGCGCAAAGCCTTATTGTAAATCTCTGGTTTTATTTAGTTTTGGGTATATTTGCCCTCAAAAGTTCAAACATGACAGTTATGAAAAAAATTGCTGGCTATAACAAAACGCATTGAACTTTTTAAGCCTGAACCTTGCAATGAAAACTAATCTTAACATTAACACTGACCCTAACTTAATCTAACACTAACCCTTAACCTTTAACACCACTTTGTACTGAAACTAGTTTTTAAAGTAATTCCATTGTTTTTTGCAAGCAAAGCTTTGTGTATTTATTTAGAGCATAAAATGAGTACATAAAATAAATTTCCAATTATTATATTAAATTTGACAAGCTTCGCCCTTTATTCAAAAATATGCTCTCTCTTACATAAAGCATTTTGTTTTTAAAAAATTCCATAATATTTTTTTTGTCGTGAAAACTTCATTATTCACAATTCACATTCGATTTTCATGGAAATTAAAGAGAAATTAGCAAACGGTGACCTCCGCGAAGAATCCTGTACTAACAAAAGCAAAGTCTGGAAAACGTTCAACCAAATATTAGACAGCGATAAAGTAATAAACTACGTAATATGCCAGACCTGTAGGGAAATTCTTAAATATTCGGCAAAAATTGGAAATAGTCATCTACTCAGGTAATCATATTAAATATTAGTATAGTTTAGCAATAAAGTTGTATTTGATGTTTAATTGTTTATAGTATTCACAAAAATGTTACGGGCCCATATTTATAGATTCGGGCCGGGCCAAAAATAAAAATTTTGGTTTCGTACAGGGCCGGGCCACACATAAAAAATTTTCTGGCGGGCCGGGCCTTAAAAATTCGGCCCGTTGAGAACACTAATACAAACTCCAATAAAATTTTTAAATTTAAAGAGAATTTTCTTATTAGACTTAGACTAAATTTTAGTTTTGTTCATTATATATTTAAGAAAAAAAGTCACAAAAATTTGACCCTTTTTTAATATTTTCGAAGATATTAAAAATTCAAAATGTGCTGGGGTCCGTATGGACCACACATTGCTTATCGCGGGTTAAATTAGTATAAGCGGCCACAGGACGCAACCACCAGACTATTTCTCTCGTTAAGCTAATGAAGATTAGCGTTACACACAAAATATGTATAAAAATTTGAAGTATCGCTTTTATGTTTACAAAATTTGGCCTTAAGGCTGTTTAGACGCTTATCGATTAAATGACCAGCATTTACAAATATTAATATTTTTTTAGCCAATTTTCACAATAAAATGAGTAACAAGTACTTTTTAAATTAAAATTTTTGCATTGAAAATTGTTGAAACATTAAAAATAAGTGTTAAAATATTGAAAAAAAATTTAACAAAACAAAATTGAATTTTCATATGAACCGTACTATAAGCTGTCGTGCGCGTGCCAGCGCACATGAAGCTTAAAAGAATAAGAAAATATTATTTTTTTAGTTAGTTTTAGTGGAAGTTTTTTTGGTAGTAAAAAAGAGGAATTTGTTTTGTGTTGGCTGAGTGCCGGGATTAATCATGAGAAATTCGATGTTTTGATGCAATCAAATTTATAAATTGTTTAAAATAAATATAAAAGTCTGAATAATTGAATGTTTGAAATAAATATAAAGGTCTACAAGTATTTATTTTTGATCCTAATGTCCCTCGCCCTAATAATAATAATAATCCCCGTCTTTTTCCCCGCGGAGCACGTCAATATTAATACCTACCTTTGGCCCCCGGATAATAAAAATAACTTTCCCCTTTACACCCCAGTATTCGGCAATGTCTTAGTTTTTGTCAGCCACGAGCCTGTCATAAGCAAAAAGGAATTTGATGCATTATAGGTGACTAATCATAAATATTATTTGACATACTGGATAAATATAATTTATTCTTGATATTTTTATAAAATTTGCTATTAATATAGGCAATTCGATCTTTTTTCACATATATTTTCCAAACCCTCACATTATATAAAAAATAATGTTGAAAAATATCCTTTTTTTTCCAAGTTAATTACAGCCTATTCCATTTTAGACTTTCACACAACAAAAATATTTGGTTTACATATTTACAACTTCAGGGCCTTTTTTTTCAATTGAAGTCATCGCCATACTGGCCAAAAAAATGCGGAAAATTAACGTAGTACAAATCAATACATCACTCAGACATATTGACTCATATAAACTATAATTTAAACTAAAATGCAGTTTTAATATATGTAAAATAATTTATATTCTTTTATTTGATGTTGTAATTATTGTTAAAACTGTTTTTTTTTGTTTTATAACCTTTTGTCTTCGTTTTTGCACATGTTTTTATTTTGCCTCGAGCCCTGCGATTTCAAATGTCTTCAAAACTTTGATTATGAATGCAAACAACTTATGAAACTTGTGCTTGAAAAGGTGAAGAGTATATCGGATTAGGTGCAATTATACATCTCCTTTTTTATAAACCATATTTCCTTAAGTTAAAAACTTTTTCATTTTTTGTCATCAATTATTCATTTGATATCAAATTACTCAACCTTATTTCATATAAATATACCCCAAATTTCAATCTTTTTTTTACTAAATTAACACATACAAAATCAGATTATTTTTTAAGTTACGTGCAAAATGAGTGTTTATTTTCGTAAAATTTTCAAAATTTTGAAAAGAAAATTTTGTAATAAAACGTAGAAAATGCTTTTCCAGAAATAAAATATTTTTTACAAATTTTACGAAAAAAAAACTCACTTTGCGCCTTTACTTACAAAATATTTCAAGTTGTTTTTATATAATAATTTTTAAAAATATTTTTTCATGTCTATGGATGAATTTGGCAAAATTTTATTCTATTTAAAAATATAAGGTTTATTAAACTTTTAATAAAAATAGAAGATACATTTTATTTTATCATTTCAAATAGAAGATACATTTTTATTATATCATTTTGAATAAACTTTGTTTAAAACCTTTCAATAACTACCAAGAACTATTTTTGTAGGTCCACACCTTTCTCCAAACGAGTGTTTTAGGTCCAAGAACAATTGACGGAGTACCAGCGGGGACCGAGAACGGAGACGGGAGAATCCAACTTGGGGGACAGGGAGCCGGAGGCGGTCTAAATAAATATTTATCTATATAAACCAATTTTCGACGTTAAAGATTTGTATATAATGTCCGCAGGGTATTATATTGAGTAAAAAGCTGTGAAAGCAATGAGCCCGAACCTCTTAATTTAGGCCAAAAGTGAAAAAAAAATACATTTCATGGTTATGAAAATAGCATTTTGTTATTTTTTGTGCTTTAAATCAAACGCCAAAAATAAAAAATTGACTTTGAGCAGGCCCTTGAGTAAGATATAAAAACATAAAACACTTTCCAAAATCTACTTTAAAAGAGCGTGAAACATTGCCGCTAAAGGGTTTTAGCTTTAATCAAGAAAATATTTATAAAATTTAAGATTTTTTGCTTAAATTTTGTATCAAATTATAGTTAATATGTTTAATCTGTCATAAAATTTTTGGAAAACAAAAATTAGAGTTTAGCCAAAAAATGGGTTTTTTCCCAGCTCTGCTTTATATAGAGCGTGAAACATTGCCGCTAAAGGGTTTTAGCTTTAATCAAGAAAATATTAATAAAATTTAAGATTTTTTGCTTAAATTTTGTATCAAATTATAGTTAATATGTTTAATCTGTCATAAAATTTTTGGAAAACAAAAATTTGAATTTAGCCGAAAAATGGGTTTTTTCCCAGCTCTGCTTTATATAGAACGTGAAACATTGCCGCTATAACTTCCTCCTGCAAAATTATATAAATATTTATATAATAAGATAGAACTTTTAACAAAATATAATTTTTTTTACTAAAAACTTATCACTGTTCGATTTGTTCGCGATTTTTCTCGAGACCTGAGTGAATTTTTTTATGAGAAAGGTCAATGTAATAGGTCACTTACGTAGTCGATGGGGCAGCCCAAAGGCATAGTGATGCTTGCCGGTACAGGCGCGGGTCCAGGTATCCAGGCCCAACCTCTTTTACTACGTAACTCCTTTCCAGTGGGTACAAAATCTTCTTTATCAATTTTTCCCTTCTCTTGATCCAATTTTCCTTCTTCGTTGGGTAACATTTCACTACCTGATTTTGAAGGGTTAATTAAAACGTTTGGCGGTTTTTGGGCTACTGTCGTAGTAGGTATTATTTCAATGGTCATTGTGAAGAGAATTATTATTACGGGTATTGAATTAAGGGCAAAACGCATGTCAAAAAAGTGCTACATACAATTAGATTAGATGATTTTTCACAATACCGTTAGCCTTATCGCGGTGTCATGCGTATAAAAGGCTTTGTTTATATGAACCAATTATATTGCCGGCAGGTTAATAGTAAGATTTGATCGGCAGGCCGACGACGACTTAAATGCCTTCCTTCACACTTTAAGCTTAACGTTATAAGCTTGTAGCCCAAACAGGCCACTTAGCAACTTCAATGTGATTTTGTGAACCATTTTCCGGAGAACTAATGTGCGGATTCAATCCCAAATTGCCTTTTAAATAGGATCGTGACATTTCGCAATATGAGCCAAATATTAAACTCATTTTTTTTCGTTGCCTCAATAAATCAAACATCATTGCCACAACACTCATAAGGATACGGGGTCAGCCTTTTATTGGAGGATGCGATATAAATTTTTTGATTTCAAAAAAGTTGCAAATATTTTTTTTAAAAACGATTAATATCAAAGTATTTTAATTAAATTAAATATAAGAGTAAAAGTTTCTAAATGTTAAAAATAAAGAACTTAAATTCAAACGGGCTCTAATAAAACAAGCAAAATATTTCCTGCAAAGACAAATTTTATTCTAAAGATGCAACCTTCCTTTACTCACTGACTTTTATATACAGTGCTGGCCACTATAAATTGGCCATAGTCAGAAGAAAAATGATCATTGTCACATATAATGTGGCCATGTGCCACTATTTTTTAAATCGCGGTCACTAATAAAATGATCACGGTCACAATTAATTGGCCAAGATGAGGATTTTATGGTAAACATCACTAAGTTGTGTGACTATCTAGCCACAACATAGGGATATTTATCATGAAAACATCATATTGGCCATTTAATTGTGATCGCGATCATTTAATTGTGATCGTGATCCTTTAATTAATGACAACGATCTAAAATATAGTAGATGATGGACACATTTTATGTGTCTATTGATCATTCTATTTCTAACATGTGCCAATTTATTGAAGTGAGCATTGTAAAATTTTGTAAATTTCCAGGAACAAAAATGTCATACCAAAGTAAATTCTGAATTATATTTATATAATACCTAGGTTAAGTTGTAGATATGTTTTTTTTTTCAAAAAAATAAATAAATTTTTTTTAATTCAAAAATTGCCTTAAATATATTGTTCAAAAAATATAAAAAAATTTTATCAAAAAGGAATTAAATATTACTTTAAAATAAAATTTCTGTCATCCATATAAATTTTTTTTTCTTTTCGTCGTTTTTGAAAGGCTTTATTTTCACCTTGCCCTTTATTTAGGTATATGTTGGCAATGAACTTGAAAAACGCTATATGCATTATCTTTTAAAGGTAAGTCTGACCTAACCAAGCAGGTAAATTTCATTATGTCTGCCTATATACTGAATGCGATTAATAGCACAAAAAATTATAATATTTATTATTAAAAAAATTGCCGAGCTATTGGGCTCGATCAAATACAATTTGGTTTTGATCGGACCGAACACGTTATTTATTGGGCTAGACCTAGGTCTAATGCATGTCCGAAGGGACGTGCAGCATTATCACTAACCGTGTTTTGACACCACTATATTATGGAGGGTTTCCTCTTAACTCGCTTGAGCGAGAATATCTAATGGCACACAAAATTTTATCTTTTACTCTCCTAGATTTTGCGAAATATATAAAAAAAAACTATGCATGAGGAAACCCGACTATGACTTTTCGAGACTCGGTCTGGGTACCCTGGTAGTTTGCTGAGTCTTTTAAACATGATGATAATTACAAACGTATCCTATAAGGAACCAACCACCTACCAGCAAAAATGATTTTTTGAAAGGTAATATAGTTAGATATTTTTTCGCCTCCTGAGTTTAGGTTGGGAAAAATAATAAAATTTTTTAAGGATATAATATTACACGATTGAACGTGCCCAAAAATATATGAAAAGCTCTTTTTTTTAGGGAAGAGCATATTTGTCAAAGCCATATTTATGACTGCAATGATGAGTCGATAGGCTGGGAGGTTAATCAATCTCGCACTCAAGTACTCTACTCCTTCCTTAGTTTAAATCTTTTTGTTTCATATTCGAGCCCGTATGTATACAGGGTCCATTGACTTTCAATCTTAACCGAGTGAGACCCGTAGGTTTGAAGTTCAAACATTAAACATTTAGAATAGAGGGAAAATATTAAAATATTAATGTTTTGCGGCACATTTAATAAAATGATTTAATTGTGTATTCTCTTACATTTATTGATTATAGCTTCGTGTACATCGCTATTCAAAATATTTCATTGCAAGTAGGCTATATCTTGACCGGTATGCCTCTGTAGTGTCCCATCCCCTTAGACACTGGAGGTGTTTGGATTTGTTTGTGCATAGGTTTTTTCTTTTTTCTTCGGAAACAATTACACATATGCAGCAATTTCTAAGCTGCTGAAGGCCCGATAAATCATTTAAACTATATGACTTATGAGTAAGAGCCTAGGCTAAAAATTACGGTTTTGCGAGCATATCTTGCTATTTAACACCCGGCTGCAATATTAATTATTTAACTAAATTGAGACGAGCCAAAGCCCTAAATGGGAAAGGCGCCTGTATATGGGGAATGATAAAGAAATTATATCATTTAAGCCCCCATAGTTTTGTTATAAGGGGTTAAAGGACAAGTTTTAACAGACGAATAAATTCGACTTTCTGTTTTTATTCTCAGTTTTACTACCTATAAAAAGTAATAAACATTCAATGAATTTTTAAGAAATAACTTTTGCGATTTTAAACGAGTATGGTCGTCGTCGGTATATCAATTTTAAGCTCCAAGTATAAAGAAAAACTAGTGCTTATATACAACAAAAAAAATTTAAAAAATTATGTGGCATAACTGCAACATTTTTACCATGTTGAAATATAAATTCATAGCCGATTACGGACGAAAATAAATTTTTTTTTCAAGGGTACTACCATAAAAAAGGAATATATTATGTGAATTATGGCAATAACTGTTGAAAATTTGGATATTTAATTTTGTAAATGGCCTTTGATGTTTTCAAACGCAACCGTCGACACGAGAGCCCATGGCACGCGTCGTATTTGTAGAATTTTTTATTTTACTATTCCAAAATAGACTTGAGATGTGTCCGCCTAATCCATCTAAATATGATTAAATTTTAAAAATGCCCGGCATACATTTCTGACCCATAATCCAAATTTGGAACACTTTTCTTTAATTTATCACTTTTAGCCTCTAGAAATAGACAAACTTTATTATTACAATGTAAAAATTCCAAAGGCCCTGTATTTGAATTTTTATAGCACAAGGTTTTTTGCGTGAAAAATAAAAAGATGGAGGAATTATTAAATTTGATTATATTCCAATTACAACATTTTTCTGATCTATTTCCGGAATATTATCTTTAAGCCGTTTTTTCATCGCGCCTAGCATACATTAAATTTAACCGTGCAATAAAGTTATAACATTTTGATATCCATAATTATGTTGTTGTTGTTAACCACTACGAATTTTCAATATGGATGAAGGTGGCTCGGAGGTGTGAGCGAGCTTAGAGGCGGCTTAAATAGGATTTGCCCATAGATCTAATGGATTAATCGGGGTGCCACGTGATGGGCATGAGAGCCAGTGGTATAGGCTGTCTGCGGATTTTTTGCAGTCGTAACACATGTCGTCAGATGCATAGACGCGGTTACGAAAATATCCATAATTATTGAAATGGATTATAGACTTGCTGATCATGTTTTCTAGCAAAGTACAAAACACTCAATTGTGCGAAACAAGGTTTGTGGACAAATTTAAAGCAATAACAATATTAAGTAGATTTGATTAATTAGGGTTTTGTTAAAAAAAATTTAATAATTCGACCTTAAGTATGCAAATTTAGAAAAAGTAGTTTTTGATATTAAAATTTTCTTCCAATAGAATTAAATTATTTATTAAAATTTATTAATCCACCCGGGTGGATAAGGTTTACAGGTCAAGATAATGCCATTACCAATTATTTATTAAATTTTGGAAGTTACTCTCCATACCTAATTAACTATCATTAGATATGCTAACACATAATAGAATGTTACTTTTAAAAACGACGCCATCTACCTTTAATCTTTTAATTTTTCAATTAAAATTTCAATGTTTTTCCTTAAAAATAAATATATAAATATTTCGATGTCTAAATAACAAATTATCATGAATTGAACTATGTAACAAGTTTATATTTAAATGCTCTATCTGTATAATATAAAAAGTTTTGTATGGCAAATCGTATTTATCAACAAATAACCTAAACACCTTTTTAATGCGCTATCAACTATAATTAAAAAAACTTTGTTGTTAGTAGTTGCAATATAACCGGGCAACAAATCATTCAAAAAAATAAATCTTATGGTATAAAATTTAAAATTGAATTTATATGCTATAAGATTTTAAAGTCTCTATATTACATTGAAACAATACTTTGGTTCAACAATTAATTTTGATTACGAATATAAAATTATAAAAATTGTTTCGCTCAGCAAAATTAATTTCCCATATTTTTGCTATCATTGGCTGTGATTTATAAAATCTTAGAATATTTATATAAGCATTTTAACTTTTTATAGATACAAATTCCTCTTTTTTAGTTTTTCAAAATTTTGTTAAATCAATTTATTACATATAAATAAATGCCAATATTTTTTTCGTAAGGGCACGTGCAAATTGAGTTTTTATTTTCTTGAAATTTTGAAATTTTGAAAATATTTATTTCGTAATAAAACGCAAAATTATGAAAAGTTGTCAACTTCAGTTTTTTCACATAAAATGATCTTTCCTGAAATAAAAAATTATTTTGAAAAATTTACAAAAAAAATAAAATTTTTAGAATCTTCAAAATTTTACGAAAACAAAAACTCCCTTTGCACGTGCCTTAAGAAAAATAAATGTTTGCTAAAATGTAAATTAAAAATCTTGTTTTAGTTATCAAGACCCACATCTTTTACATGGATGGTCCGATAACGATGAGCGAGCTTGAGGGGTGTATGTACGTATAGGAAGCAGCAGCCCAACCGGGAGAGGATAGAGACGTTTATGCCTAAGTATCGATATAAAAGAGACCGCAATATATAATTAAAATAGTTCAAATCTGCAAACGAGCCTTTTTTGATTTAAAATTAAAAATATCTTGCCACTAATTATTTATTTACAACTTGCCATAACAATTTTGTGGTTCAATCTTTTTTCTAAATATATTTTTATTCTGAAAGTACTTTTTGAATATTTGTAATTATAAATACAGAATAACAAGTGTTAATTGCGTTATTTATCAAAAAAAAACTATAGTACAAAAAACACTTTTTTTGTTTGCATCAAAATGCGACTTTGAACGTGTCTGAATCCCTAAATAAAGCTATTTGGCTATTCTATGGAAGAATTTAAAAATAGGTGCAGCTTGAAAAAGAATATAATTTAATTGAATTAATCACGCGGCAATCATACAAATAATAATTTTAAATTGAATTAAATAAGTATATGATTACCTATTAATAATTTAAAATATGGGAAATCAAAAAATTTTATATATGTTGGGTTTGAGAAAAAACACCTAGAATTTTGGACCCTAAATCTAAAAACAAATTAAAAATTAGTTCAAAATCATGTGATCAAGAAAATATAAAATAATGAGAACAGGTGTAATAAGACACATGGTTCTAAAGGAATGACATTTGTTTTTACAGCGATGGGAGTGTCCAGTAACATGACGTGGTAGGGTTTGTAGCTATGGGGGTAGGCGCAGGGCGGACCCAGCCCCACCCCCTTTTTTTCCTTTTTTCGGTATAATGTGTTTCAGAACCTCTCCTTTCAAACCTCTCCTTCAAAAATAATAATAATAACAATTTAAATAATAATAATAATAATAATAATAATAATAATAATAATAATAATAATAATAATAATAATAATAATAATAATAATAATAATAATAATAATAATAATAATAATAATAATAATAATAATAATAATAATAATCATAATAATAATAATAATAATAATAATAATAATAATAATAATAATAATAATAATAATAATAATAATAATAATAATAATAATAATAATAATAATAATAATAATAATAATAATAATAATAATAATAATAATAATAATAATAATGAAAATTATTGCAATTAATATATTTTCATAAAGCTTTTTAGGGTTATATGATTTTAAGCTTGTGAGAACGTCTAAAATCATTTAGTTTTGTTAAAAAAATTTAAATATCTAGGCTCTTTTAAAAAAAAAAAAATAAATCAGTTTTGCAAAATGGTTTATTTTAGCCTCAAATAAAACCTAAAAACATAAGCTTAAACACATGTCCATTACTTTTTCAATAAAAATTGTTTGTTTGGGTATAGCCTGTTGAATCAAACCGCTTGACGTCTCAGGGGTAGTTCTTGAATATAAATTTGCAACCTGATTGAGTAACAGTGTAGTTGGTATCAAGAGAGGATTTGAAGCAAACTGCATCTTTCCTCAATTATATTGCTAATACCGTGGACCTGTAAATAAATTATTCATGCCTCGATAAATCCCAAAATGTCTTACGGACCGGGTATAAACCAATATATTTTACGTGTCCAGAGTTATTTCAAAAAATTAAACGCTTTAAAATTCAAAAAGAAGAGATGTTTAAGGTTAGGCAAATTCTTTGAATTAGTATTTAATTTTTATATGAATGATTTGAAATCAGTAAAGAGGTCAACAAATATTAATGACACAACGGTGAATTTTATGTATTAAAAAATTTATCCCCATGATTGCCTTATCTCAACATATGTTCCGTTTTTCTTAGTTTCTTCCTGTCTTGGCATCTTTATTCGTCCATATTAATAAAATGGCCTTTTTTGACTAGATTGATAGACCAAGGATACCTTAAAAAGAAAAAATTATGAATTTTTTATTCATAAAAAAAATGTTTTGAAACTTTTGTTTTTCATATCAAATAATAAGAAATTAAACTTTTTTAGTATATCAAGCTCTTACATTAACGTTATCGCATCCAAACATAAATATGACACGATATATTATCGGTTTATAATAAAAGTTTTATTTAAGGTTTGAATTTAATAGTTTAGCTGTTGTAAATATGCAAAAAAAAAAATTCAATTTATTATTGTTTTTGAATCTTTTTTGTTTTAGAATTTTTCTAAAATTTTCAATGTTTATAGCTAATTAACTAAGTTTGATTGAAAATAATGGTAAACGGATTCGAAAATCCCTATTATGGCAGGTTTCATCTCAGTAGTTAGCTCATAACTCTCAAAAATTTGTTGACCTCTGTAGTTTGAGCAATAGCTCGTAAGAATGTTTTGTAAAATGATAATATTTGACGCAAAAAAAATAATTTTAACCTAATTCGAATTTTGAAAGTTTTTAAAAAAATGAAATAACTCTGAACGCGTTCTAAAACTAAAATACCATCTTTTTTTAAACTTGTTATTTGATGCTCTCCCTGATTTAAGAAAGGGGAGAGAAGCAAAATAGGTTAGGGTCAGTGCTGGAAAAATAATGAGCCAAAAAACTTTGGCTCATTCCCTTAAAACTAAAAGAAAGAAAGGGAGCTACAAATAAAGGGCCGAAATAAGAATTTGAAAAAAGCCCTTACTATGAAGAGGGAAAAAGTAGTTCTTGAAAAGAGCCCCAAAAGTCCATTTTTTTCTTTATAATAATTTCGAAAACTTTTGATTTTTTTTTTATTATTATGATGGGTGGATTATTTTTTCTTGCAGCTCTTAGCAGTTTTTTTTTAAGAAATGGGAATATCAAATGTGCTTCTTTTCATTAAGCTAGAAAAGGGGCTTTTCTTTCGCCATGTTCACGAGTAGATGGGCATTTGAAAAAAACTCAAACATGTTTAAAAAAAGCCCATTAATTTTTTTTCCAGCCCCGGTTAGGGCAATGATCAATCTTTAAATATAATATTTAAAATTTATTGACCATTTTTTTCTCAAGGCAAGCAGGGCATCAAATCAAGACCTTATACTAATGCAGAGCCGTAACCAGGAGTTTAAGGTCGAAAAATGGGTTGGGTGAACTGTGAAGTTGACGTGGAAAACATTTTGTTAAAAAAATTGGGTGTACATATATGCCTGACTAATTTTAAATGGCTTTAATCTACATACACACAAATTTTACTTTCCCCTCCTTCACCGTCCACTATGTCAATAGAACCAGCCAGACATAACAATGTTGTACAAGTAGTGTAAGAAAAAAAATTTCTTAGTGTTTGGGCCCAAAAGATAATGTTTTAAAATAATTTGATCAGTAAAATTTTACAAAGATAAAAACTCCTTTGGCTCGCCTAAAGCTATTTTTCAAAAAACTACAAACCCAGCAAAAAATAATTTAAAGGGGGCATGAACCCATTAGCCAAAATCATTTTTGAAAACACGCAATTCTTTTGACACTGCAGAATATTGAAAAAAGAGAATTATAAATTTGTTTTACCTTAATATTTACATTTTAAATCATAAAACAATAAATCAATCATACATCTATTAAAACGGGTGTATCACAAGAATCATATATGTTTAAATAAGACATAATAAAATTTTTTTAATTTAAAACATTTTGGACAAATCAACCATCTATCCTGACAATTCCTGCAAAGACCTAGAATCAAACTACAACACAAATTCAACCTAGGTTAGGCCACATTGGCCTAACCCACACACCTACATTTAAATCTAACTCAATACACAATATATATTTTATTTACATTTTAGAAAACTTATTATAATTTATTCAATGGTGCATCGGCAAAACTAGAATTTAATTGGACAATATAATTGTATGGGCTTCCAACAGTATAATTTTTTACATAACTGGGAATTACCTAATATTGTAAACATATTTTGCAACCTATTGACAATATGTAGTTTATTATACAATTCTTTAACCATGAATACTAAATGCCTAAGTAAGTAGGTTTTAAACATGGCAGGACATAAATTATTAAGCATGATCTAGTTATTTTATTAAGAAGGAAAAGCTCAATTGCTGTTCATAGAAAGGCAAGATACATAATTTTTCTTATAGGAAATAATTTTTAGGTATTTAAATAGCCTTTCATTATTCTAGTATACATCATATATTTTCTTAAAAAAAAATTTTAATTAAAAAGAGTACTTATGTATAAATAATGTGATAGCGGAGTTAGAAAACTGGTTTTTGTAAGGGTTATAAGGTCACCCTGAAAATAAGGTTCCCTTTTTAATCCCCCCCATTTAAATCCAGTTGACACATACAAACATTAAAATGATTTAAAATCCTGGTCTTGGCAAGGGGAGGGGGTAAAACCCATAACATCTAATGGCTTAAAAAAAGATTTGCACGAATACCCGCTTAGTACAGGATATAAGAGATTAGTTGGTCCTATTATAATTTTAAAATTTATTAAGAATTTACAAATGGTGTTTATCTTTTTATTATCCTTAAATATTAATACTTAGCACATCCACCTTATTAAATTATAACTAATTATATCCCTTTCCAAATATAATTTCAAACAAATGATATCATATTACCAAATAAATTATATCACTTAATTTTGTAAAGTTTATGTCAACTTATCCCTCTTTAATTAGTTTGATTGTAAATCATTGGCACCTTATTGGTGCACCCAAACAAATTATGACAAAAAAAAAATATTTTTCTTAGAGGGATAGGTGTTTAAATAAGACATAATAAAATTTTTTTAATTTAAAACATTTTGGACAAATCAACCATCTATCCTGACAATTCCTGCAAAGACCTAGAATCAAACTACAACACAAATTCAACCTAGGTTAGGCCACATTGGCCTAACCCACACACCTACATTTAAATCTAACTCAATACACAATATATATTTTATTTACATTTTAGAAAACTTATTATAATTTATTCAATATAGATAATAGAATATTTTTTTTCCGGCGTTCTCAAGAATAACAAAAGGCCATGGGCCACCGACCTATGGTAAATTAATCTATTGTAAATCGCTCAAATTTGCAATAAAAATTAGGCCTATATAATAAAACACCCCACCTTAATGTTCAAAACAGGCCCGATTCTAGCTTTTCCATTTCAGGGGGGCAAAAAAAACTCGTGGGGGGGGCAGAAAAAAATTTTTTGCCGCCTTCGGCGGCAAAATTGGCCGTGACCTTCGGTCACGGCAAAAAATATACATGTACAACAATAGAATAAATGTTCAAAATTTTTTAACAAATAAATAGTAATTTATTATATTCTTAAATTAAAAAAAATGAGTTTATAAATTGAATTAAAATTAATTGTTTTCACTAAAATCAATCGCTTAAAAAGATATGAGATTTGAATTAATTGTAAGTATAATTTTATCATTTGGTATCATTGCGCATGAAAATTAAAAATATGATATATATGAATGATAAAAATGAATTATATAAAACTTTGGATTTTAGAAAATAAAAAGTGAAATAAGATTGATTATCGTGAAAACAAAATGTATAAGTATGCTAATTTGGAATATATATGAAAAAACACTGGTTATATATAACTAGTTATTAATATTAGGGTAAAAAATTAAATAAAACATGAACATAAACGTTAAATGCGCATAAAAAAGTTTGCAACGATGTTAAAATAGTAAGCAATAATTAGCTGATTATGAGCATATTGTATTGATCAAACTATTTTATCTTAGAGGATTTTAGTTAAATTACAATATTCATCAAAATTCAACGCCCCTAGTTAATGATTTTTCGTAATCTAAAAGAACCAAATCACCTTTAAGCAGGTCACTACTTGTCAGCCGTTATTATCCTTCTTAAAGAAGAAAATGTGGCCTCACAACTCGACGTTGAAGAGCCAATTAACAAACAAGAAAAATGTTAAATAGATGAAAACGCATCATTGTAATCACATAAAAATTTAACAAAATCAGTAGTAACACATTCTTTGTAATTATTAAGTTTCTTATTAAAAAATTTTTGGCAACGATTTCTTTAGATAATGAATTTTCATCAATTTACTTATTTTTAAAATAGGCTCTAATTTATTTTTTTTTAAAATATTAATCAAATTTATAAAGGGAATCTAACGATTTTAAATAACTATTATCGGTAAAAAATCTATTATCAAAATATAAATAAATCAATAATATTAAAATAAATACTTTTTACTTCTTCATTAATATTTAAAATATTTTGAAACTTATGAGTAGAAAATAAATAAAAATCAGAAAAATCTGGTTTAGTTTTTCGTTTATCCATAGATAAATTATTGTCATTTAAAAAAATATTAATATCAAAACAATTTTTGAATAAATCTTCAAATGTATTATTATTTCTTAATTGTTTAATTTCTAACAAACAATGGTGTATTAAATCAGAGGTTTTAGAAATATAAATCGTTTTGCATTGAATTTGATCTATAATTATTTTTAATAAATAAAATAATTTTTCAATTAAATACAAAAAAATAAATAGATGATTATAAATATGGTCAAAAAACCCGATTCGGCCCTGTGACCTGAAGATATAAAAGTTTTTTTATTTTTGATTTTTAAAAGTGTATTAAATATTTTTGTGCAATTTAAAAAAAAAAACAATGGGCAGGTAGTGACCACACCACCAATGGGGCAACAGCCGGGGTATGGACCCGCATTCACTAACTACCTTGATTGAATCATGTTGAAAAAATTTATGAGGGGAAGAAAAATTATCAAAAAAATATTTCCCTTCACTCTAATAAGACAATCTTTTACAATAAGATGCAATCGGTGTTTAAAGCAGTGAATTTACGGGACATGGTGTCCAGCTATTTTGCTTAGAAATACTTGAACACCATTTTTTTCCCAGGCATTACGTTCTCCCCATCGTAGCATTGTGCGATCAGGTTCTTTGATTGTAGATTATATTCTAACAAAAGATTGTTTAACTGAGAAAATTTCTTAGGCATCAGATTTATGAATTGGCTTCACAAATATAAAGCTTTCTGTAAAATCAAATTTTTCTATATATTTCTGTTAGTTATATTTTCCGTTTTCTAAAAATAGATGACATATATTTTTCAAAGGTAGCATGGCCATGAACTTTTCTAGACATAATATAAAATAAAACATTTAGATTAAACATTTCAAGTAAGAATTGGCTGTGGCATATGAGATAGCGTTTAAAGTTCATTTATTTTTAGTCAAAAAATAAGTAATTTTAAATATATTGAATTTGTTTTTCTCATACCCGGAACTATTGCTCTAATCATCTTTAAAATTTTGTTAACTATTTTTAAATAAACCATTATAAAATATGACTTTTTAATAGCACTTAAAAAATTTTTTAACTTAAAACCAAATTTAATTTCTAACAATCCGAACGTTTAAATTTTTTATTTAAAGTATTTTCAAGCATATTGCAATAGTTTTTCGTGGTTTTAATCTACTCCAATCATCTACAGAATAAAATATAAGTTATTTTATGGTTTGAAGTAATAGAAGAATCTAGGAGATTAAAAGGTTAGGGTAAATTTAAGTTTGTTTGGTAAAATAATAATACAGGCCATAAAATACAATCCGGTTGTATATTCTCACCCTTTCTCAGTGTTTAATAACTAATTTCTTTACTTAGTCTGAGAAATTTTTGTTTATTGCTGCTACATGCAAATCAAAAATTTATTATTTAAATATATGGTAATATATTTTTATTAAACATGGAGGATTGTACAAATGTCCGGTATATAGTTAATTATTTTGGGTTGATTTGATATTTAGATAGCAAATGAATAAATTAATTGATGACTATAACAAAAAAAATTGTATCAATGCAAGTTTTGAAAAATTTTCATTGAATTCTTAGTAATGTCGACACCGGCATATACGGCATCCACGCCAATCTCTTTGATAGCCATGTGGACAATACAGGGCACAGATGATGAAAGGGCACCCTAGTGAATATAAATAAATGAAGTATTGAAGGTAAATTTTACGTTTTGTAAGCGTAATTTTATATAGTTCTATTTATTATTTTAAATTAATATAAATCTAAAAAGTTATTTTTGCTATTCCTCTAATCAAAGTTATAAAAATATGGCTTTAGAACAATAAAAAATAATAAAAATATTAACTTTTTCTATTTTCGTTAAAAACGGGCTATTGTTTAATTAAATTCAAATAATCTAAATTTTAACTTAGGAAGCGCTTTCCACCAATAAATTGGAAAGGGCTCTGCTCTCCCCATGCACTATAATTATTCTCCTAAAAACTGTTAAAATGCAATAAAAATTAAGCCCATTTATACACCTCCATTTAAAAAAATCTTTCTTATTTGCTTTGTTAGTCTCTCCCTCCCGCAACACTTCTCCTTTAAAAATGTTAGATTAATCACCGAAAAAAAACCCCTTTAAGCCAGCCATTGTACTACTCATTCTATTATTATTATTAGTAAATACCCAAAAAGTGTTAAAAGCACCACCACATGCAAATGTTTAATTTAAAAAAAACCTAATTTAGATAATAATCAACTACCACACAACAAGTTGTATATGATATGGAAAATGGCTGGGGAACAAATTATTAGCTAGCCTTTAATTTTTTTTTATTGTGTTCACTTTTATGCTTATGTTTAAGTAGGGTATATTAAAAAAGACACGTTAAACTTACATTTTAATATAAACAAAATTTTAGCCGAAATAAATGTTTTAATTGCTCCCATAATTCGATAATCCGATCTTAACCTATAAAAACCCCTAAAAAAATTTTCCCAAGCCCACAACGAACATTTTTTTATAAATATTTTGGTATAAATCTCTACAAGGTCCACATTCAATGTGAGTTTAAATTTCGTAAAATTTTAAAAATTTTCAAAATTTTTTAAAAATTTTTTTAGAAAAAGCATTATCTATATGTAAATATTAAATTTGGTAACTTTTTAAAATTTTGCGTTTTTATACAAAATAAATTTTAAAAATTTTACGGAAGTCAAGACTAAATTTTCACATGCCCTAACTATTAAAAATAACAGATGGTTTTAAGCATTTAATATGTTGAGTTAAGGAAGGACCGGCCATAACAAATAATGAATAAGTTTAAAAGTTAAACCAAATATATTTATTCGGAATTTGATCATTATTACAGCTTTATTTCAAGAAGAAACTTATTTACACAATGCATTAATTTATAAATAATATTTTTAAGTTTGTTATTTAATTCTTTATTGTCCCATATCATAATTTTTTGCATATATATTCTTTGTAAAAAGACCAAAATATCTTTAAATTTTATTTTGTATTAATCATTTATATACATGTATCAGTTTTATTATAAAAACTAAATATATAAGCTATATTTTACGCATTTAAAGATGCTAAATGATAATTTTTTCGCCTCGATCTGCCCTAACAAATATTTTCTAAATAATTAGGTCATGCGAAGACCGGCCACTGGATTTTATGGGCCAATGTAAGGAAGGTATAAATTTTGTTTGCCAAAAAAAGATAATTTACTTCCATGATATCCGTGGTGCCTTCCGTCATCGTCGGTTGGTTCCGGGTCATGTTCCTCTATGTTTCCTTGACCAACCGTAATGTTTAGTAGCGTGACAAAAATAAAAGCTCCTACCCAAAAATATTTTGTCAATTTCATTGAATTAATTTAAAAGCTGGAAAATTATGTTTTTAGGGATTGCTATTAAAAAAAATTTTTTGAATTTGTTTAAGAGAAAATATGTGTTTATAAAGAGAATACATTTGTCAAATAATTTAATAAAAAACCTTCAAAAGACAAGCAAAAACTTATCAAAACACTTAAAAATTAATTAATTTTAACAAAAAATTTCATGCTAACTAAATTTTAACTGATTCAAGGTCATAATTCTTATATATAATACTAGTATCTCGTCAAAATTTTTAAACTCTAAACATATATGTTTGTCCATACATAATTATGAATTACAGATGTCAAAAATTTGACGAATTAATTAGAAGATTATTCACATTCGGATAAGCGTGCAGCGAGATAACCGGTTACAAAACTTTAGAATATTACACAAATTGCTAAGTTTATTTGTAATTTGATTTTTTACTCATGAAAATTATAAAAGGACCATTAACAACCATTAGGGGCTTTATTTTTTCTTTAATAATTAAAAAGTGGCCCGTTCACATGTGCAATTCAAGCACTATTTAGGAAAGGCTAATAACACTGGAAAACAAAATTTGGCCGACCTTAAGCATCATTTATGGCAACTATATTTTGGTCAAGTTTTTGGCGCTGATTACGAATATGAAATCAGAATTTTAGCCAATGCCTCAGATTTTTAGTTATTCGGTGTCTAAGTTAAGATTTTTCATGGGGTATTTTGGGCCTCTATATCATAAAAATGGGTAGCAACAAAAGTTTAAAAATATATTTATAAACAAAAACATTCATTATCAACGTAAGGGGCTTAAATTTTTTTTTAATCATTTTTGTAAAATTAGTGGTTTTCGTTATAAACTCGGTTTGATCCTAAATAACTTGTAAGTATGCTAATATGTATTTTTTAGATATGTTTTTTATGAGGAACCTGAATATGCCAATATATTTTTTGTACAATTAATAGTAAAAAAAATTTTGTGAATTTTTTTCTAAACTTTGGACGCGGTTTAAAAAAAATTGGAGGCATTGGAAAAAAACTAAACCCGGGATCGTTATCGCAAGAAAATTCTCTACAAAACCCTCAAAAAATCGTTTATGTTGTTTTTTTTTGTGGTCCAGTGTAATTTATTTATAAAACCATGGAATTCTACATTTGTAATAGAATGAGGGTGGATTTTGGTTGCCGGTAACTTTGCTCAAGAATGCTAATATACTACGTATAAGGGAAAATTGGCAAGTGCTAAGTGGCGACGGAGATCGATTTGAGAGTACCGTCAAATCTTGCCACGTCTCTTGGCTGTTAAGCAGTGCCGAGCTTAGTTAGTATTGGAATAGAGGCGATAGAGAATACCCAAAAGTCCCATTTGCATCTCACGGTTCAATACCTCGTGAATTAATTTAATGTTAATCTACAGCTAGCGATTCTTAAAGTTCTTGCGATAGTAGAATAAAGAAACATAGCCCTTGAGGGGTCTATCCTTTCTCACATAAGTTCGTAAATGATTGTTTTTGAAGGGCGACGATCTTTCAAAATTTAAGGATTCTCCAAAAAAAAAAGGTGCCTTCATAAAAACGAATGTCAAACCTAATATCACCCCACTCTAACCTTTTAATGTGTTAAATACATAACAGTAGGCATATTTAAGGTCCTTTTTCAGGCTCTAATGTGTACTAGGTATACTTAAATAATTTAAAACTAACTCTACAGCAAAACGCAAAGTTAGATACTAATTAATATTGGTTGATAATAATTGCCCTCACGAGTAAGTTGCCTTCAAAGGAGAGGAATAATAACGAAAAACTCCTGTACCACAGGTGTAAATCAAAAATGCCAACTATACTATGTTATTAGGATAATCCGAATTCTTCTATAATCTTTCGATAAAAATTTAATCTATTTTTTATGAAAGGATACAACAATTTGTTGGGTGCGTTTAAATTCTAATCTCGCAAAAAAAAGTGATATCTCTTATGTGCCCCATCCAAATAGGTAAAATGATAAAATTTAAAATATCGACCTGTCATAAGCTATTTATATTTGAAAAAGATAATTTTAGAAGTAACGCCATTAATTACAAGCACTGAGCACTAAAATCGAGCTTATTTTACAAATTAATATTAGAAATCCATTTATATAAATATCCTCTATTAAAAGAATTAAAGATGAAAAAAGGCATGAAACATTATTATTTATTCTTTATAGGTTAAATACGTTTGCATGTAGTTGAAACTTATTTTTATTGAACAAAAATTTATGAATATGACAAAGTCAATAGATATTTATAATATGTAAGCCGAAAGGATAAGAAGTGGAAAAAAATTTAACTGTAAAAATTTATGGTTAAAGTAGCTTTCTACAAAAAATATCACATAAGCGTTATTTACATAATACCATTAACTGAATAAAAGAAACAAAAAAACAGAAAAATATCAATTTCATTGGTTAAAAAAGGTTTAATATGAATTTTTATTTTTAAAAAAAATTTATTAGATAAACAAAAGATAGTAATTTGAAAATTGATATAAAAAAGTTGTATTTATACAACGTTAAGGCATGTAAAATATTCAGCCTTAACAAGGGTGTCTATCCGGCCCGCGTTTTCGAGGTGCCTGTTTGATAACATCATCGACCCGCATAATCATCTCAGCTGCTTCTGAAGCCGAGAGCAAGCATTGAAGTTTTACTCTGTAGGGTTCGGTCACGCCCATGGCCGACATATCACCCAAAGTTCCATTAACCACGTCTATAGAAATAATTATCACAAATAAATTAAGGTAAAATAAAAATATATAAAAAAAAATTAATGTGGAGAAAATTTTTTTAAAATATTACATTGCAGACAAACCTAACACGTCAACAAATATCATTGTCAAGAAAAAGATTCATGAAAATAAAAGCACATTGGTGGATCTAAGATACATTTTTTCTACCTCAGGCTCCTTAGATCCGTCCATATAATAATAACCTTAGTTGACCAAAATGACAGTTTTTGCGCCCTCGAAAAAAAAAGAAAAAAAATCAAAAATGATGAATATTTAAATAAAAAATACCCAAGCCAACTGTTCGTTGGCCCTTAAAATGCGAAGCCCTAAGCTTGGGTATGAGGTCAGCTGTATCCAAACCGGCATTGTCTGAGATTATCGTGGGAAGCTAACATATTAACAAATTAAATAAAAATAAGTTTTGTAAGTATATACATAATTAATAAAATATTTTTAAATTCAATAAAAAGACAAATAAATTATCAAATTGTTCCCCACATCAACATCAAATTTAATATAAATAAAAGTAAATGATAATGAATAATACCAAATCTCAAAATATCTAGGCTAACTTTGATATATGATAATAATTTTATTATAAGTCTAAAACGTTCCAATTGTAACAAAACATCTTTAAAAATACGGCCTAAATAAAATAAAAACATTAAAGACTTTTTATATTTGCGTTTTTCAAACAATATTTAATTAATTTTTGTGTAGAAAATTTTAAATTTTAATTGTAATGAAACTTGTATGAGCGCAGTGGCAAAAGATTCCATAGCCAAAGCTTCTTTTCCCGGGGTCGATTGTGCGAGCTTATTTACTGCAACAGCCATAAGCATTTCAGAAGCGCCTAAAAAAGCGTTTAAAAATTCAAATAAAAATAGTAAAATAAAAAGATTGCATACATAAACATGAGCAATTAATAGTAATACATAGTGTTCATAATGAAGTGAAGTCAACATTTGTTAAATTATGATCCAGCCAGCTTAATTTACAAAATGTAGGGTGCATCCGAAGTATTTTAATTTTTTTATATCCTCACTTCTTACAGTCACAAACCCTTAAATCTTTAAAATTTACAGTATTTGCATCAAAATTCCAAACTCCGAAGCAATTCATATAAATATATTTTACAACTTTAACATATCTTAATCTTTTCCCATATAATATAGCTATTTATCATTTTGAAGGAATATCTTTAAAAATTACAACGCTCATAAATTATTCAACAAAAATGTTAAGTTGTACAAATTTTTAATAAAACGTATTCATAAATAATTATAATCGTCTAAATTTTTGGCGATATTTGAGTTATTAATTTACCCGTTCTTTACCCCCAAAAATTTTTTAACTCATCACAAATACAACCAGAAAGCTAAAATAAAGAAAAATTTTATAGGGCAAGTTTAAATTAAGTTTTTATTTCCGTAAAACTTTGGAAACTCTAAAAATATCTAAAATATAATTCATAAAAATAACAAATTTTGACAATTCTTTAAATTATTAGGTATATAAAACTATTCCCAAATTGTAAATTTAACAGAAAAAAACTCCAGGCGGTCCTAAATAGGAAAAAAAAATAATAAACCTCCCCCGTAAACAATTCCTTGTTCCTTATTGGTAGAAACCTGACCACTCTTAGTGTTAGGTGAATGAGATTGGGCTTTATTGGTAGTTAGATTGTTCGAATGGGTAGATAGGGTTTGACTTAGGACGCACAGAGCGTCATGTAGAGCGCGTTCAGCCTCATCTAAAATGTGGTTCGTAGCCGCCCTAAGGACTATGGTACAGGCTTCGGCATTGGGGGTGCCTAGAAATGATGAATATAAATATAAGCGATAAGAAACGTAATTTGCCGTTAAAAATTATATTCAATCAATAGATTTTTTAATTTATTTAATTAATAAAACGTGTCATGGAATTTTAAAATATATATAGCGTTATCCAAATATTTAAATAAAATGGCTGCTAATTCATAGAGGCCCGTTTAAAGAGTTTTAGATTTGTAAAAAAATTTGTTTAAAAATCTTATTATTATATAACAGATGCAAAATACCCTTATTATCAACAAAATGTTGTTTAAATAAATAAGTTGGAACAATAAAATATAATTTTCCATTATCATAATATTTATTTTTAGCAAGGAAAGGTTGGTTTATATATCAATAGATAGAAAGAAAGAAAACAATTATTCTAAATTATTTTAATATACTTTTGCCTGGCTAACATATCTTTTTATTCATGTAATCTCTTTGTAACAAACACAAATATTTTATTCAGAAGAAATAGGGGAAAATATTACAATAGCATGATTTTATTTTTTACAGCCAAATTTTCCAATAGAAACATAGTTTTTGATACCTGAAAATTTTATCATTTTATCCTCTCCAATCATAATTTCTTCAATTAAATCACAATGACCAAGTTTGATCGAGCCAGGTTCACCAGAAAAAGTTGATACAATTTCTCCTCCTACAGTTAATACAAATATTGAAATAAAAAAATACATTAAAATTTTTTTTTTGCAAAGTTTAAAATAATATATCTAAATAATTTTATAATTAAATGATATCCCAGTAGTGGGGAAAAATATATAATCAAAGGTTAGAGCAAAGTATTTTTAGTTTTGTAGAATTGTATAATTTACATTAGGATATCGATATAAAGTATGAATCAACATAAACATAACAAGAGCAGCAATAACTTGGAATAATTCTATTAAACACAATTGCAATAGTTAAAAATTTGTGCTATAATAAAAATAACGATTTTTTTTGAGCTATAATAAATATAATCCCAAATTTAAGCCTCTTTAATGATCCGATTATCTTGATCCAAAATGATCTGATATCCTATATATTCCTAATTAACAAAAGCACGCAAAAAGAGGATTATATTGCAAAAAAAAACTTTAAATATTTAGAGCCAAAAAATTAAATATATATGGATGATAAAACCAGTAACGAGAGCCAATCTCTCGATTCCATCAAAATCGGCGTGTTCGATAGCCATAACTCCGGCATCCGAGAATAGTTGTTCAGGGTAATTGTAGATCAATTGTCTGTAAAATGAATATAACCAATAAAAATATCAAACTAAAACTAAATTTGTTTAGGTTTTAATTAGTTAATATATTCAAAAAGTTTTTTGGTTGGGGAAAAAAGCAGTTAAAAAAACGGTTAATGTAATAATCTACCAATTTTGAGACAAAACGTAAAAAAAACCAAAAGCATTTTTTTAATACTTCAAGCTGCATTAAACATTTATTCTCAGCAGGGTATAATATTGTGTCAGTATACTCTAAAAAGCTAAAATAATGAAAATATCTATAAAATAAACAACCAACTTAAAAATTAAATGTAAATTATTATAGAGTTTAATAATTTATTTTGCGGTCAGAAAGTTTATTAAATTTCTCATCGTAAAAAAAATTAGGGCATAATAAAATTTTATAACAAAAAAAATTGTAAAGAGTTTGTGAAAAATTATATTAATTTAAAACTTTCCATTATAGTTTAAACATAAATCAAAAATATAAAATTCAGTCAATTCAAACAATAAAACAAACTTAAACCTGTTAATAAAGACGTTTTCCCCGTATTTAATGATGCTGGCCACCTTTTCCTTCATTTTCATTTTTTCGGCAGCTTCGAGTTCGGCTACTTTGGCGGTCGAATCCACGCGGATACGCGACCCAAATATTTTGATCTATAAAATGTATTTTGCAAATTAACACAGGCCAGCAAAAATTAATAAAGAGATAAAATTTTCACATGCTATTTTTTGTTTTCCAAAGTTACTTAAAACTTTGACTTTTTTTCAAAAATGTAAATCGAAAATTGAGCTATCTTGACAGAACTGTGACCTGGAAAATGCCTTTGGAGGTTAAATATTATACACTTGTAATCAGAGCTGGGAAACACCCATATTTGGGTCAAACCCATTTTTTTATTTTTTGAAATTTAAAAAAAAATAAACGGTTATAGCTTTAATTAAGAAAATATTTATAAAGTTTAAGATATTCTGCTTAAATTTTGTATCTATTTATAATTGATTTTTAAAATCTGTCATAAAATTTTTGAAAAACAACAATTTGAGTTTAGCCAAAAAATTGGTTTTTTCCCAGCTCTGCTTGTACTATACCACTTGTATTTTATATTTTTGTCTCAAACAAAGTATTTTTAGTATATCAAGCTTTTGTTAAACAATGGCGCAATAGGTTATATAGGATCATATAATTTAAAATTTGTAACAGTTTGGTTGTTTTAATATAAGAAATATATTTTTTAGTTATCGAGTTTTTGTTTTATAAATATTTTATCATAATACAATGTGTATCCGACTTACAAAATTTAATTAGAAATACAGGTAAACAGATTATAAAATCTCTATTACGGCGATCTAAAGATAGCTCTATCAAAAATATGCAATAAAGTCAATAAAATTTGAAAAATAATGTAAGATTTCTTAGAACATCGGCGCGTGTCGTAAGCAGAATATTGAATTTTGTATAAATATATTTATTATGTTATATTATATCTATTTCTGAATATAATTCTAATTCGGTTTATATATATTTAGTCAAGGACATTTATTGACCGCAGGACTAAATATATCATGGATAATAAATGTTACAATTTGAAATCTAAAATACTCAATTATAAACAAGGTCAATTAAATCAATTATCAACAAAGCTAAATATATTCAATACACCTCTAAGGTTTATTAAAAAGGTTAACCAGATCAATTACCAACATGGACAATTAAGGTTTATCAAAAAGGTCAATTGATAAATTATCAACCAGGACAATTAAGGTTTATCAAAAAGGTCAATTGATAAATTATCAACCAGGACAATTAAGGTTTATCAAAAAGGTCAATTAGAACAATTACCAACAAGATTAAATATAATGAAAAAATTCAAAAATGAATCAAACCAAATTGTTACACTCATGTCAAAAGGGCTCATAACTTAAAAAAATCAATTGCTTAAGCCCACTTTATAAATATGTATTTAAAATATAAAATGAAAAAACAAGAAAATTTAACGTAAAATTGAAATGAAAGACACAAATCAAAACTGCTATTTTTTAAGCTTTATACCCCGTTTAATTGATTTTTATAAATTTAGGATGTAAAATTCCTGCAATATAGACATTCAATTTTGGAGAGAGCACACAATATTCAAAAATAAATTGTGCCAGAAAACTGATAAAACGAGGTTAAAAAAATAATACTAATATTAATAAATATTTAGTTATTTAAAAGTTAATTTTTACAATATTATTTATAACCCAGTAAAAATTTATAATAAAATATCATTTCGTTAAATAAGCATATTTAAGATAAGGACATTTTTTAATATAATTTTTTGAATGAAAAACAAACTTTTAGGCGATTACTCTTAAAAATATTTTAAATATTTTTTAATAAACAATTTTTAAAAAATATCAATAAACCTTATCTGTGTCCATAGGCGTGTTGGCTAGCAAGATTTTAGCATTGGTAACGCGTTTGGGTTGATTCAATCCAATTTTTTTATCCAAGATAAATCCTTCAAATAAATTTAAAAATTTAAAACTAAAAACACATGTTTCACAACTAAATACCCAGTTTTGTTGCCCATAACAAATTCTTTTAAAAAAATTGGCTTATTCAAAAAAACTATAAGTATATATATAAATATATATATATATATATATATATATATAGGATTACACAAAATTTAATTCTGTAGAGCAAAAATTGTGAATTGCAAAATAGAAATAGATTGCATAAAATATTGAATTCTTTTGAACAAACCAGAGTTGCTAAGAATCTTTAAATTTAACAAAAACATTATCAATAACATCTAATTAAATTTCTAGATCTCTGTTATATTTAATAGTTAAAAAATTTAGAAAATGAAATGAAGTTAAGATAACCTAATATAATTTTTTTTATTAAGTTTTATATTTGCGTTAAATTAGAATATACAATTAATTGTAATACAATTTTATACCATCATCTAAGTAGGAATCGGTTAAATTTCCACCCAATTTCTTGATAATTTGGATCGCCTTTAGATCTTCCTTACCCTAAAGCATTAAAAAAATGCTATAAAATAGAAAACAAATACACATTTTTATATTTAATTTAATAAAATAAAATTTAACTTTTGCAAAAAATTCAATGCAAATGATATCAACTTTTAAACTATTTTTAATTAACAATTAACTATATTATAATAAATAACACTGACCAGAAAATTAATATAAAAACATAGGTTTTAAAATCAAGGCTGACAAAGAGCCCATTTTAAAATGATAAATTTTAGATTTTTTTAAAAATTAATTTCTTACCCTTTTAAAGCATTTATTTATTCATTAGATATTTAAAAAGAAATTTTGGGCTCAGCCAAAAAATAATATTTTCCATTAGGTCTAAAAAATATTAAACTTTGAGCTTCATTGCAGCATGAACAGCTAAATGAGCGAAAAAGTCTTTATGGTGTGCTAGGTTTTTGCTACTCAAAGTTGTTCTAGCAATATCCATGAGGTCCTTTTTGAATTGTTCCTTATCGTTTCTAAAATTCAAAAATCACGGTATATATATTAAAAAAAGTATGAAAAAATTTTTTTTAACAATAATTTTAATAAAGTAATATTTTAAATTTAAAAAAAAATAAATTTTAAGTCAAATAATAGAAAAATAAATGTTTTTTATTTTAAGGCAAAAATTTTGTTACATCTCTAACTTTGGCATTAAGGTTAAATTACAGATAAACAACATGCAAAGTGAGTTATTATTTATAAAATATATAAAATATAATTTCATTAGTATGGGCATATTTTATAACAAAGTTGCCAAACATAATCTACCGCATGCAATCATGATTCTGAAAAAAAAGGTTTAAAAAAAAATAAATAAAAATGAGAAGCATTAAAAAAACAAATTAAAAATCATAAAAAAATAATGAATGAATGTTCAGGCCTCACCTATGATCAACAGCTGACTCAGCAAGCGTTTTTCTGGCTTCGTCAGTAGCTTTGCGCCACCCGGCAATGATAACTTGGGGATGAATCTTTTGGTTAATAAGCTTTTCGCCTTGCTATATACAAGTAAGTATAACATAAAATATTATTTTTATGCCGGATTAGAGGTTATATAGAAAACAAAACATTTTTAAAAAAATTAAAGAAAAAAAATTATACGAACTGTTCCCGAATCGAAATGTGAACGATCAAATTATACTAGTATTGTTTATCTATATTTTTTATTTTTATGTTTGTAAATTAAATGGTTTGCAAATTTTCGTTTTTTGGTCATAATTACGCTGAAATTAAATAGCCAATAATATCAAGTATTAATTAATACACCAAGAATTTATAATGCCAGTAGATATATATTTTAGAAATTTAATATTTTTAGTGTTTTTTTTTGAACATGATGCAGTATAAAAAAATGGAGGCATTGGAAGAAAAACAACTTAGTTAATGCAAGAATGTTCTCTACAACACCCATTATATATTGCTAATATTATTTTTATGTTATTCGGTGTTATATATATAGGCCATATTTAATTAAATTTTGAATTTTTACATTATTTTTAATTATAAAAGGAAATGAAATATGTTGCAATTATAGAATATTTTTTTTAAGAATAAAAAGCCTTATGAGTGATACTCTGTTTTAATAGCAGAAAATGAAAAAAGCTGTAAATTTTATATTTAATTTTCACTATTCTAAAATATAATGAAATTCTAAATGACAAACATCAATACTCTAAGGTTCTAAAAAATATAATACATATAATATTAAGCATAGTTTGTGATTGACCCTTGTCAAAATAATTCACAAAAATTTCAACAATTTTTTATATGAAATTGTCAAAATTCTAACCCTATTTTTTCAGGAATAAGGTATAAAATCATTTATTACATTAAAATTTCATAGTAATTTATATCTAAGCTAATAATTAATTGTATGTGTTTAATTAAATTTAGAAATAAGAACTGGTTATGTGTTAATTTAAATACAAATGTTAACTAAAACTTCTTCAATATCAAAATTAAAAAGCAAATGCTATTTTGAATTCCACTTAACCATGGTCAAAAATTTTTTTTAACAACTTTTTGAGTTTTCTTCTCCAAATGCCCACAAGCTTGTTGTTAAAAAAAGCCCCTTACTTTTTAAAAAAATTGAGCATATTCTAAAATAGCCCTTTTTCTTTAATAGTAAATAAATCACCCAGCACCTTTTACCATTAACATTTAGGCTATTTATAATAATGCTTTCTATGGTAGACTTTCATCTAAAGTTGAGGTTTTAATTTTCACCTTGTGTTTTAATTGAATAGATTGATTGGTTTCTTACAATATTTTGCACAAATAATTAAAACAAAGTTACATGATTTATACAAAATCTAATGATAGATAAAAAACTATTCCATTTACATATTATTGACACCTAAAACTCTTGTAAATAAACACAGCACTAATTAGACTGGGTCTAAAATCGAGCTCGGTTAGTATTTGAAACAAAAATTAGGAGCTATAAAAAGACTGAGTTGTTAATGCTTATTAATTTATTTTAACATAATTTAAGGTAATTGAAACTTTTACCTTTAACAATTCACATGCAAGTACACACACAGAGGTAGTACCATCACCAACTTCGTCATCCTGAGTTTTGGCAATATCTTAATGGAATACAGTGTGATAAAAATGGCATAATCAATAGTTTTTAAAATATGTTTTTACCAATTAAAACTTTTGCTGCAGGGTTATCAACTCCAATAGATTTTAAAATTGTTGCTCCATCATTTGTTATCTGAATATCACCTATGCTTTTTCCATCCATTCCGGAAGATTGGATAATTTTGTCCATTCCTTTTGGCCCCAATGTACTCTTAATTAAATCTCCAATAGCTATTGCAGCAATAAAGCTCGACTAATAATTACAAATATAAAATATGTCACTTATAATGTAAAAAAGATAAAAAGGTATTACAATTCTAGCGCTCTCGCCTTTTTCCTCTTCTGCTTCATTTTTTAATAACTGAATGGGATGTAGCGATAAAGCCATGAGAAAAAAACACGTGAGTTTAATGATTCCACAAAAAAATCATTTATGTTAGACTGCGTCTGGTAAAAAAAAGTTTTTTAAAAATAAAACAAATTTTTTAATTTTTAAAAAGGCAAATTAAATTAACATTTGAAGTTTTTTAAAACAATTAAAAATTAATAAAATTTGTTAATATTAGAGAATTATTTTAAAAAGTTATTAAGCAATTTAAAATTATTGGCTATAATCATTTTAATCCAAAAAACTTTTGAAAGATAATTTTAAAGAGTGTCTGAAAAACAAAATCCTAAAAAGCAAAACCCTAAAAAGCAAAATCCTAAAAAGCATTCTAAAAATATTACTTAAAATTACCTAAAACAAAGAAAATTATAAAACACCGTCAAATGCAACAATTAAAAAATGAAATCTCTTTGTCAAAAAAGCAAAATCCCAAAAAATTACTTAAAATTACTTAAAACAACAAAAAAAATTCATAAAACACCAAAAATGTCTAAAAACCAAAAAATACTTTCTCTGAAAAACAAAATTCCAAAAAAGTTACTTAAAACTTACTTAAAACATTAAAGAAATCCATAAAACACAAAAAAAATTTTTTTGTCTTAAAAGCAAAATCAAACTTGAAATTACTTAATACATCAAAGAAATCCAGCACTACAAATGCCAAAAAGAAAAGCAAAATCCCCAAAAAATTAAAACATCGAAGAATTCTATAAAACACCGAAAAAAGTCACAAATCAAAAAAAATTTGTTTTGAAAAGGTAAAATTCCAAAAATATTATTTAAAACACTTAAAACAAAGAAATAAAACACAGACAATGCCAAAAACTAAAACATGTATGTTTTTTTGTCTGAAAGCAAAAACTTAAAAAAATTCCTTAATATTAAAGAAATTCATATCACACCAAAAAATGTCTAAACAAGAAAAAATTTGACTAAAAAGCAAAATAACAAATTACTTAAAACTTACTTAAAATATCAAAGAAATCCATAAAACAAGAACTAATGCCAAAACAAGAAAAAAATTTTGAATCCAAAGAAATTACTTGAAATTACTCTAACTATCGAAAAAATCCATAAAACACCGAAAAATGCCAAAAACGAAAAAAAAATTTTGTTTGAAAAGCAAAATCCAAAAATATTACTTAAAACATCAAAATCCATAAAACACCGACAAAAGTTAAAAAACAAATAAAAATTTTTGTCTAAAAGGCGAAGCTAAAGCAATTACTTAAAATTACTTGAAATTCATAGAACACCGACAAATGCCAAAAAACGAAAAAAATTTTTTTTGCAAAATCCCAAAAAATCCTATAAAATTACTTAAAACATCAAAGATATTATTCACCGATAAATGAAAACAAAAAAAATTTTGTCTGAAAAACAAAATCTCAAAAAGAAAAATTTCAAAAAAGTTTCTCGCAAAAAAATGATTTTTTACTTAAGGATTTTGCTTTTTGAAATTTTGCTTCTTAATTTTTTGCTTTTTAGAATTTTTATTTTGATTTCGCTTTTCAGACCCAATTTAAGATAATACCCTTATAGTTATCGCTTAGGATAAAAAATACTTAAGTTAAAAAAATTTTAATAATTAAATATAAACGCCGCAACGCTATAAAAATTATATTACAATTAATTAGTAGCTAAAAACAATTTTTAACACTTAATTTAGTGTCAAAAGGGCTTTTATATTGCTTAGTTTGTCCTAATTTATTAATAAATATTAGGCCGACTTGGAATCATAGCCATATGAATGAGCGACAAATAGATAAACTTTTTAAGGGCACGTGCAAAGTGAGTTTTTATTTTCGTGAAATTTTGAAAATTCTGAAAATTTTAAAAATTTATTTTTTTTCAAAATTTTTTCAAAAATTTTTTATTTTAGAAAAAGCATTTTATGTGCATATAATAAATTTGGCAATATTTTTAAATTTTGCGTTTTATTACAATATAAAAATTTTTAAAATTTTGAAAATTTCACGAAAATAAAAACTCACTTTGCACGTGCCCTAAGAAAAAAGTTTTGACTGTTGGTATATTACAATTTTGATATTTATGCTTATTTAATTTATTTATTGTAATTTATTTTAAGCAATTACAAACGACATTTTTAAGTAGGAGTTTTTTAGGCTGTTAATTTAAAATATAATTTGAACTTATCTTGTCTACCAATTAGTAACCCATAACACATTTTTATGAATTTATGTTTTGATTAAATCCTCTTACATTGCCTTTAAAAAGAAAACATAATGAGTAGAAAATTTAAATGAAAATGAGTTGATAAGTCTTTTTTTGCTCGGTTTTGATATTATTTAAGTTTGTATCCAAACTTTTTAACTACATTTTGCAATATAAAATGCTAATTAACATTATTTTATTTAATTTATATTTTAAACCAATCATTTCCATAGTTTCTAGTTGAATTTTTTAATTATTAAATATTTTAATATAATTATTATATAAATTTTTAATAATTTAAGAACATTTTTTAATTTTATAAGTATAAAAGTTCATTAACAAGTATATATTTTTGTTTTTATCTTTCTATAAATAACTTGTACTTTTAACTTTTATTTTTTGGTGCAGTAAGAATATTTTTCAATAAATAATTTCTTGTTACAAAGATTGCTGTTGTTATTGAACATCAAAGTAGATTTATATACCACGAAATCAACTTTAAAGTTGGCAACTATGTTTAAAGTTTTATGTAAAGTTTTTTGTGTAATGAGTTCATATAAATAATATAAATAACAATATTACATTATAGTTAATTTTTTGATGAATCTAGGTGTTGATGACTTCACCCCAAAAGATGGAAGTGATGGTGTTTATGTCATACAGAAAATAATAAATTGGCCTTCAGATGTAGAATTTTGTAGTCCTATATTGGAAGAAATTACATTTACCATAGGATATATTAAAAATGATTTAGATCATGTTTTGCAAAAATGTTTGATATCAATGAAAAAGAGTGAGATTTCACAGTTTAATGTTAGTTTATTTAATAAGGAAAATGATTTAACTTACAAGGACATAATATTGCAAATTTATTTAAAATCTTTTACAATTAAACCTGACTTATGGGAAATGCCTGATACAGAAAAAATTAGGATGGCAAGTTGGCATAAAGAAAAAGGCGTAGAATTTTTTCAAAAACAAAATGTAAATAGGGCTATATATCAATTTGGACAAGCCTTGAAGTATTTAATAGCTTTTGGTCCTGAACCTTGGCCAAAAGAAGTTGAAATGGAAATCAAAAATTTGATGTCACTCTGTTATAGCAATATTGCTGCTTGTCAATTAATTCTTAAAAATTATAAATATGCTTTAGAAAATTGTATCAAATCCTTACAGCAACAACCAAATTATGTTAAATCAATATTTAGGAAATCCCTTGCTCATTTGCATTTAAAAGACTTTGAATCAGCATTGCATGATATTAATGATGCTCTTAAACTTGAACCTAATAATAATGTATTGATATCACAAAAGAAGAAAATAATTCAAGAAAAAGTTAATGTTGATAAACAATTAAAAAGTAATTTGACAAAACTCTGGTGACATTCAGTTCGACATATGCATGACTCAATTATTGCAAAACCTTTTTTTTGCTACAATGACAATATTATATATAAACCTTACATCTATGACCAAATTTTTGTTATAATTATATACAAATCTTTGTGGAAATCATTAGTTTATAAATGCTTAAATTTAATCCACTCACCCAAAATTAACTACTGTTCATGTATTGCTAAGTTAGCTAGGACAGTAGGATATAAAACTTTGGCTCACTTCCTTCTAAAACTCGGAGAAAGAAAGAGAGATACAAATAAAGGTCTAAATATTACAAAAAAGCCCACTTAAAAAAAGGGCAAAAATTTGGGAAAAAGTGGCTCTAAAAAAATTGCCACGAATTTAAAAATCTCAAATATTAAACTAAAATTTTAAATTTTTCCGACCGTACTAAATATTAAATCTAACCGTAATCTTTTCCAAACACTATTTTAAAAAAAAATCTTTTAACTTTAAATTCTTTTTTATTTTTTAAATATGCGTGGGGACAGCCGATCAAATTAAATTAGTCGGATTGTATTTAAATCGAAAACGCCTCTAACCATACATGACCTGAATTGTATGAAGAGAGTGATCTATGGGATTTGTGCATTGTGTTCACACTCTGTAAAAGGTAGGCAAGAGTTTAACGCTAGACACATATCACATTCTTTTGAATCACCCCTTTCAGATTATGGCCTGGTAGGGCCGGCCTTAAAAGCCCAGGTAGTTAAGGCTTGAAAAAAATCGGGTTAGAGTCAAAAATTGTGATTTTAAAGTACCCTTGAAGGATGAAAAGGAAGCAAGGAAAGCTACAAGCGCTATATTACTGGTGTGACCTGACCCCAAGTCCATCCAGCTTGCCTGGTAGGGTAAATTAAATGTAATTATTCAAATCAAATTTTAAATTAATTTTCAAAAATTAAAATCAAATTGCTCAAACTTATTGAGCAGAGAATTAAAAACAAAGGCTCCGGATGTCCGGAAGCAATATTGCAATTGAGGAATTAAAAAAACTTCTTTAAAAGAAAAAAGCCTGATGAACAGGTAATTTTTTTAAAATTTCTAATTTTTTTCTTAAAACAAGTAAACGATTTTCTAAAAATTTTTCAACCGCAACAAAACCTCCTACGGGTGAACCTAAGATTATTAAATTCTCATATAGGGTATTATCAAAGGTTTCAACTATAGAATTTGTAAATGGCGGGAAAGGATATATCTCACATTTTTTAGGGTTAAGAGATAAGTTTAAAACAGAAAAGTGGCGTTGGGCTATACTGAGTGCTAAATTGATATTTTCCAGCTTGCCACACATGGTACAATCATCTAAATACCATAAATGCAAACGGAGATTTGTTGAATCAGAAATTTCATCTATAAAGTTTTTAAGCCCATGGCAAAACAAAGGCGGACCTAAACTCCCTGTGAGGAAGAAATTATTACATGCTGAAATTTTAATATTGAATCGATATTATAACTTAAATGTATTTAGTTGTGGTGTTGGGGAAAAATTTTTAAAAAAGATTCGATAAGTTAAGAACGTTCTAGGCAATTAAAAGCGTTTTTTAGGTCTAGTTTAACTATTCGTCAGAATTCATTTTCTAAGGTAAGGCGGGTGGCGTGAATCGCAACTTCACAGCCCCCTTCTATACCAAAACCCAGTTGGTGAGGAGACAGTAGGTTTGCTAGTGAATTTAATCCCGCTGCATATAACTTTTGAAATAAGACGTCTAAAAAAACAACCAATAGCTATAGGGCGAATTTTGTTCTTTCCTTGGAGGGGAAGAAGACGAGCCCCAAAAATTGGGGGCAAATCTGTGGGAAATTTCCATTTAAAATATTTACCATTCTGCAAAAATTGTTGATTAAAAAACTAGAAGTATTTATTTCTAAAAGGTACTTTAAAAATATGGGTCTTAAAAAGTCTAGCCATGGAGCAGAGTTTGTTGGAAACGTTTTAAGAGCTTTAAGAATTTCATTTGGTGATGTTTCCATGTTTGTATTTAAAATAGAAATTTTAACCTTATTAGCGGGCTTGGGGTGTTTGTCTTTTAATTGTTCGATTGTTTTAGGAGTATTAGGTGCAATTGAATTATTGCCTTGAAGGATCCTGAGGGCTCCCTTAAGATTAAAATCATAAATTTTATTCGGAATTTTTGATTGGTCGGTAGGCTTATGGGAAGTTTGAAGCTGAAAATGAGGGGAAAAAACAGCCTGGTCAAAATTGTTAATTTTAGATTTAATTAATTGGACTAATGTCTCATCAAGGGGGTCTGGGATTTCTAATATCAAAGTTGAAAATAAAAATATTTTTTCCCGATTATCATGGTTAGGGGATTCCACTGAAGTAGATAAAATTTTGGAAAAAACACCGTAAACGGCATCTATCGCACTTTTGAACCCTTGATATTGTGGGTCCACATTTAGCCAAAATTTGGGTTCCGGGCTCTAATATAGGAATCTGCACATTTTTTATGTAAGTCTTATTTTTAGAGGAAAAACTATTTGTTATTTGCTTAAATAAATTATAATTTTGAGAAAGGGGGGTGGGGAGATGTGGGATTAAGACTTCGGGGATTAGATCAGACTGAGGCTCATTTACTAGAAGGGCCTCCGGTTTATTGCTTCCCGGGCATCATTTATCCTTGGGACCGTGGAGTGATATTAAATTATTATTTTTTAATGAAATGAGCCTAAAACAAACAGAACGATTTTTTTTTTATTAAAAAATCCACTGAACCAAACGTTTAAATGATAATAAAAGGACAAATATCAGCGGGGGAAATCTTAAGAAAACCTTACAGGGTTAAAATTGAGCAGGATGGGTAAACGGTTTTGGGATATCGATGTAAAATTAAAAAAAACATGCAAAAAAAGAAATAAAAGTAAATGAAAAAATAAAAAAAAATTAATAAAAATAATCTACTATACAATTTTTAAACTCGATTTTCCTTTGCTACGCTAGATCTCGGAGATGGTTTGTAGTTGAGCGACGTGTGAGGTGTGGTTTTGTAGGGTAGGTTGAGAAGGTGTGCGGAAAGATAGTTAGGAAGCGATCGAGACTTCCGGTGGGTGTAAAAAACCTAACTTTAAAAAGTTTTTTCGAGCAGTAGCGATAAAAAAAAAATTGTTTGTCGAAAAGGTGCCTAGGAATGTCGAGTTTGTATTTTTATCCACTAGGAAGTTTTATTTTTTGTTTAAACGACGAAATTGTCTCAGGGCTTTAAATGGTAAGGTTTTATTTTGAAATTTTTTTAGGTTAATTATTATAATATTGCCCACGTTTTTGGAAAGTTTCGAGATTTTATCAGCTACTGTTACCGAGATATTTAAGGTTAAACAGGGGATTAAAATTTGAACTTTACACTCGGGATCGGTTTGACAAAAATTTTGACTATAGATTTTTCTTAAATTTTTATCGAATCATAATAGTATAGTCCTTTACCTTTTCTCAAAATTTCAGACTCTTTTAGCCCATAGGAGCCGAGTTAGCGGCCCGGTACCGAAAGGTACATAAATGTACCTTTTGGGATTTCGGTCTTAAAGAGTAGTTAAAAAATATTTTTTAAACGTCCTTATCCATAATATATGTAAGCAAGTTAGGTCCTTAAAATTTATGCAAATTGAAGCTCTTCAGCTATAGCGGTGTGTAAGACCTAGGGCGCCAAACCCTGGAAATCAGTTGCCCTGTACGAATTAAATTAACACACAAGAAGGTCGCCAAAACGATCAAAATTTGTCTTATCCTATTCCTTAATGATAGTTTTATCGTGGGATAAAGTGATTGACATAGCTACTTTATTTGTTTTGCTAAGATTGGGCCATATATTTTCAGGTACAAAAATACACCTATAAGCAGGCAATACGTAAAAGTTAAATTTTATTTATAATACATATATATTCTATTTGAAATGTATATTAATTTATTATATTAACCAAAGTGGTCCGGGCCCGGACCCCCTTTGTTTAGTAAAATAATATTATACTGAATAATTGTACCTTAAGACAACTGTCTTAATTAAGAGGGTAAGCAAAATATTATGTAAGATATATAAAAAATTTTGATATATTTTATTGTAATTGTTTTTATAAAACAAATATTTGTCACAAAAATAAGACATATGTTTAAAAAATATTTTCTTTTTTTGAATTTAATATTAAACATATGTTAATTATTTCTTTCTTATTCCAGATAACAATACTTAGCCAGTTTTGATCATTGAAATTTTCAGGAATCAATTTTTGGGTGAGTAATTAATACATCATTTGGCGAAAAAATTTTATTTTGTGCTGCTCGGCACCAAAAACACAGCACGAAACAAAGTTATTTTTTTAGATTCATCCTGTTACATCACCTACAAATCACTATTAATTAAATCAATAAATTCAAATATTCACACTTTCAATACAAGTATTTTTCTTTTAATTTTTAGATTCATCCTGTATCACCTACAAATCAATATCAATTATACCAATCAATTTAAACATCCACACTTTCAATACAAGTATTTTTCTTTTAATTTTTAGATTCATCCTGTTACATCACCTACAAATCAATATCAATTATACCAATAAATTTAAATATCCACACTTTCAATACAAGTATTTTTCTTTTAATTTTTAGATTCATCCTGTTACATCACCTACAAATCAATATCAATTATACCAATCAATTTAAACATCCACACTTTCAATACAAGTATTTTTCTTTTAATTTTTAGATTCATCCTGTTACACCTACAAATCATTATTAATTAAATCAATAAATTCAAACATCCACACTTTCAATACAAGTATTTTTCTTTTAATTTTTAGATTCACCCTGTTAAATCACCTACAAATCACTATCAATTATATCAATTAATTTATACATCCACACTTTTAATACAAGTATTTATACTAAATGCAAAGGTATTATATGTCTAAAATTTTTATTTAATATACTAATATATAATGAGTTTACTGTTGATATACTTGCAATGGGAATAATTTCCATCACGTTAAATTATTAATTATATGGTATTATTTTTAAATTTTATCTTTATTATTGTTATACCTTTTGAAAGCTGAATAAATCTTTGCTCTCAATGAGCAATTTGCTGTAATAAGATAGAAAATATAAATATCATGAATATATACAATATTATATTTTATATTTTGCTATGTTTTTTATATTTTAATCAAAAACAAATATTTCAATATATCAACTAATTGTATTTTTCCTCTCAATGGCAGCGTCCGCGGATATTTTGAATTCTATATATTTAGATACAAATGTCCGTGCCAAAATTTTATTAAGAAATTACCTAACAGCCGCTTTTTGCCTTTTAACCTAGCTTAACATACATATTTACCGCGGACGATTTTTACATTATGAATATAACAAAAATTTTTTAGAATTTTAATATATCCACTAATTGTATTTTTGCTCTCAGTGAGCAAAATTTGCTATGAGAAAGATTTGCCTAACATTTTTTAAGTTAATAATTTGGTAATTACGAACTCCGATAACAAGTTACAAATTATAAATATATGTTTTTTATAATCAAATTAAATATTTAAATATATCGACTGATCGTGTACACAGCCAATCAGTTTACTTAAAATGTCGTGTACACAGCCAATCAGTTTACTTAAAATGTCGTGTACACAGCCAATCAGTTTACTTAAAATGTCGTGTACACAGCCAATCAGTTTAATTAAAATGTCAAGTTGCCCGGGCGGAGCCGGGCCACATGGGCTAGTAAACGTACAAATTTAAACTTTTTAAATTTTGGATTAATGCTAAGCTAAAATAAAGGTCAAATTTAAATAACTAATGTGTGGTTGGTTGTAAGGGTATAATGGGTTTGCAAGTTGGATGTTAAAAATTAATTAAAGATGAAATAATTTGAGTTGTAAAGTTGTAGGCATAGTTTACATGTTACATTGACTATTTATTTTTTGAGATGTATGACTTGGTAGATCCAAATTTGGAGCTTAAAAACGCCTCCTACAAGGTGATTTTACTACTGAGGAGAGACCATATGTTGTGTTGAGAGTTGGGTTTTTTAAATATCAATAATTTTAGAAGAGTGGATAATATGAAAATGTAGGGAAGGGTGATTATGAGGGACATTCAGGTACTAAAAATTTAAAATAAGTAGTTTGGCTTTTGATTAATAATTAATCCGGCTGGAAGTTTGCATGAGGTGCCATTATGTTTGCAGAGGCTTAACATCAAAACTATCATTTGAGCTTCAATATCATGGTTTTTATAGGATTGAATTAAACAACTTTTTAGTGAACTTTTTTCTTTTGATTGGAGTAATTTGATTGTAATGTTGCAAAGATTAAAGCCATGATGAAGAATAATGTGATGTATGGAGAAATGTAGCTCTATAAATAAGTTGGTAAAGATATAGTTTTGATTTAAATGAATAAAAATAAATCTTTGAAATGACTTGTTTAGAATACATTTGTAAAAATTCTGTAATTATCTTGGAAAGGTTAATTTTGTAGCATATTTGTAAATTGCTGTATTAATTTGGAGTTGAACAGTTGTTAGCTGTTGGTGTTGTTGCAAAAATTGTTGAAAATCCGAAGATGGGTCAAAAAAATTAGTATTGCATTATTTGGGTTTTTGCCAGCCAAAATCTGTCCTCTTTGAGGCAGGAGACAAGAGATATCATGATGAATGGCAATAGGAATTGTATGTAACTTTGTATTTGTTGATTTGAGGGCTGTCTATGAGAGCCTCCTCCTTTCTTAGATATTGAAGGCATGTTAGTTAATGAATTAAAATTTTTTAACTTGTTTTTTAGACTTTACACATATTTGCCTTATATATGTTAAAACTAACTTAAATTAATGCTTTATAGAATTTGCAGATTAGAGAACGCCCTGAACTCAAATTGTTATTATTAGTGTAGGTGGAAGAAGCATTATAATTGCCAGAAGGAGGGTTACCTGAGTTGTTATTAGTATTTTTCAGGGATTGGAATTGGAACCGGTTCCGGAACCGAAAGTACCGGAACCGCGGAAAAAAATAGGAACCGAAACCGGAATCGTTTTGATTTTTGACTGCGGTTCCAATTGAACTTTAACTATTTTTTAGTTTTTATTTCCTCGTTAACATGAAGCTTAAAAATGCCCTACAGCACTATTTTCATCCAAAATAAAGATTCGCATTGTAGATACTGCGATGTTATCATTAAAGGAAATCATAACACATATTTAGTAAAACATTTAAGATTTGTCCACCCTGAAAAGTTAGAAGAGTTAAAAAAAAGAATGAAGGAAGCCCAGGATAAGTAATATTTCGGTTTAGAAAATATTTATTTTAGGGATTCTATTAAATCTATTGAAATAATGAATTATTTTAAAAAAATCTATAAAGATAGATATCTCAATAAAAATTGGAAGATGGATTAGTGACCCTTACTACCTCAAATGGAAGACCTTTTTCAATTATTGAGGATTCAGGATCAACAAATAATTAATCCAATTTTAAAAGGGCTCAAATATTCAATTAATAAAAGCAATCTCAGAGATTAAATAATTTTAAAGGCCTCAAATTTGAAAAAAGAAATCACGTTTAAACCTCAGAACCACCCATTGGTCTGAAAAATTGACACTGTAAAAAGGTTAGGAAGAAAAATCGTAGGTAATATTTATTTACTATAATTTAAGTGTAAATGTCAGCGTCCAAACGCAATATTCCGCCGGCGGAATATTGTCTGGACTTGACCTCAGCGTCCAAAGCTTATATTCCGCCGGCGGAATATAAATTGGCGTATAGTCAACGACCAAAACGCATTTTCGCCGGCGGAATATTGTCTGGACTTGAGCTCAACGTCCAAAGCTTATATTCCGCCGGCGGAATATTAATTGGCGTATAGTCAACGTCCAAAACGCATTTTCGCCGGCGGAATATTGTCTGGACTTGAGCTCAACGTCCAAAGCTTATATTCCTCCGGAAATTTTTTGCAAAATTTAAGGGACAAACAGTGAACTTTATGTGATCCATTTTAAAAAGTTGATTATTAGACGTTTTTGATTTTTTATGCTTAGAATATGAAAAGTTTAATGAATAGAGGTCATGTTGAATTTAAAATTAGGGTTAATAGAATAGTGCTAAAAATTTAAAGATTCGCGGACCAGTGTATTTAGAAGCGCTTTAACTGCACATTTGAAAGCGTTTAGATTTTTTAAATACCCTTAGAAGTGCGCTAATGTTGTAAAAACCGGCGCAACTTTTTTGTTTTTAAAATTAAGCGAAAGACTCTAAAAAAGCCGAGGTATTTTTGTAATGTACCTGTGACTTATAATGCACCAAGAATCCTAACTCGCAATAAAGATTCAAATCTAAGCAGGTATTTAAAAAACATACTAAGGTGCCTTAAAACGCGTAGGTGATATTGAGACCATGCAAAAGTCTCCTAAAATAGTGCAAAAAATTTAATTAAGACAGCGCACAGGTGTCGAACTTTTAAGAACACCAAAATGATAAAAAATTTACAACTTTTAAGATCTATATAAGTCATATTTAACCCTTTGTTAATCTTCGGGCATCCCCTGCCTAGCTGGCCCTTAAAAATGTGATAATGGAATTAATGGAAGATTTATAAGTTAAAATCTCCGATTTTAGTCCAGTTAACGAACCGGCTTTAGACCTTCCTTACAATTTTTTTAATTCTGGTCCCATATATATTTCGTGGACCGATTAAAAATTAAAATTTTTTAAAAGAATAAAGAAATACGGTTGAATGACTATAGGCTCAATCTAATTTCAAGTTTGGAGTATATCTAATATAAGTATTTTGACAATCTTATTGGATTCCCTGCCAACATTTAAAAAGACTCCCCACATAACTAAAAATCTATAAACTTTTGGTTACCAAAAGCGCACCAATGAAGGCTCAAAAGCATATCCTGAATCCAATGGTCCCAATTGTTTTGTAAAGAATTAAGGTATCCTAAACTTGCGCGAAACCTCTAACGTGCAAAATATAAATTTGAAATTTTCAAAAGCGCAACAATAAAATTGACGCTGAGTATTTTTTCAGGCGGGCATTTAGATCGGGCTAAATCTGGCAAAAAGCCACATCGGCCAAAACCAAAATTTGTTTTTTTTCAAGTTTAAGGTCTCCCAATCCAAAATAAGGCCCGAAAATTTTCAAAAAAGTTTTTTTTGAAAAACAGAGTGTAAAAGTTACATTATCGTGTAAAATTATATTTATCGTTTTTAGGCCTTTAATAGTTACAAATAGAGCATACGTAATTTTATTTTTAAATTTAAGCCCCGCGTTTGGCCCCTTATAAATTTTGACCCGTTGGCCCTTGTTTCCTGGCGGGCCGGGGCCGGACTTTTAGCTCTCGACTTTAATCTCTAATGTGATTGTAGGCAAATCTATTAAGAAAAAAATGAATAGCGAAGTGAAGAGGGCTTTTAAGAGGAGCAGAGTGCTATGATTATTATCGAATTTCTTTATTTAAATTTATACATTTGTGTGGACATTTGACATCCTTTTGAGGGGTAAATAAAATTTTATAAAATGATAAAAGCACATTTTTTGGATTCTAGTAAATTAACCTAGTATCCTCATAAAAACTTCTAAATTAGAGCTGAAAGCCCTGGGTCCAATTTATATATTTTTTGGGTCAAATAAAGATTAAAACATATTAAAAATACATAACTATGGATGGGTGACATTAGGCTCAATGCGATTGATTGAAATATATTGTTAATATTAAATAATGATTTTTAAAATTCTCTTGCCGATAATTGAAAATAAAAAATCTAGATAACCCAAAAACGAATTATTATGGAATTAAGACCGGACGTTATATTCCCGCCCAAACCGTCTTACTTATTATAATTTAGCTGCCCGCCAGTAATCGCATTTTCATTCCCAGCTCGATAAATTTTGAGGCTTCTTTTTGACAATATACCTGAGAAGCCAAAATATGTGCTGTTTAGAAAATTTTGCTTACCCCTTGTGGAAAAATAATGCTTGACGTATAACAGTTATATACCCGAAAATTTAAAAGATTTTTATTATAAGCGGTCAAATTTTCCCTATTTGGGCATGTTAGAAAAGTAATCGGATATTGAGTATTTGTAAGGTTAATATATATGTAGTGGCCCGTTAAGCTATTTCAATTTTGTAAGGAGTAATTAAAACAAATTATTTCAAAAATTAAATGTCCTTTATTTCTCCAATCTCACGAGCAAGTTATAAGGGCGCGTTCAGACTCATTTCATTTTTTGATTAATTTTAAAATTTTTATTTCTTGGCATTTAACGCTTTTTTACAGAAAGTACCAATTTTTGTTATTAGCATTTTTATATTGTTTCTGAAAGAAAAGTTTATAAAATAAAAAAAAATAAAATCTGAACGCGCCCTAATTTAGAAAAAAACGTCAAAAGAAATAAGTTTTTTTTGACTGACACTCGTTACTTTTCAAATCCAATTAAAAACGCATAAAATAGCCTTGAATTTGAAGTCCCCAATTGGATTCTATAGACTAAGTGGCCCTTAACTGCAAACTTATTTTTTCCGATTTTTTTGCCATTTTTCGGCTATCCTCTTTAATAAAATTTTCAATGTTAATACCATATTTTAATGTTAATAATTATTTCTATTTCACATAAATGGGGGGGAGGGTAAAATTTTGCGATAAACCATCTTATTGGTTTTCCTCTGATTGGCTCACGTGAATATCACGTTACAAATAATGTAAAGTAGCAAACGCATGTGTGATTTTTATATGTCCTATTATATTTAATTTATTAATATTTAAAACGGTGCAATTATTTGTATCTTATAATATTAGTTTCTTACGTCTAATTTTGTTTTTCTTTATATAAAACCTTTCTTATTCACATTGTTTGATATTATTTTTGGCTTATTCTTTAAATTTATGATAGTATATTGTACTATTGTTATTTACAATAAGTATATTTTTGGTTTCTTGTTAAACCGTGTCTTGTAGTTATATATTTAAGTTAAATTAAAAATGGTAAAATTTTATATGTCCATGTCTTATTAAATTAAAAAAGGTATATTTGTTTTATACTACTTCTTGTTGATTAAACCTTGACTTGTAATAATAAAAGTATTTGCATTAAGGTTTAACATATTTTATTTATTTTGTGTCTTGCAATTGTAATTCTTGATCATATTGTTTGAAGCTTATTTATGTTATTATTAAATATAGGTGTATGTTTGTGCGTTTAAGTTAATAGTGTGTCAGTCAGACGAGGCAAAGTTTAACAGACATTTTTGCTTGTTATATATTCGTTAACGCTTGAATCCATCTTGATAAGGTTGATTAGCAAATGTATACGGCGATCAATAAACCTTTCGAGTGCTTTTTCAAAAGTTACGTTAAAAACTTTGGTGACCTAATCGACACTTGCCAAGCACTTAATGCATGTTTTGACATAATCAAGATATAGCCGTGCGTTACGTTCCCACGTTACATAGGGAAAAGGGGGGGGGGGGGGGGATGGTTTGGTCAAAACGACCAAAAAGTATACCTATTTAATTCTACTATCATATACTTTTTGTTGACTTGAATAACTTTGTGCCTATACGGTCTTGTATTAACGACGTATCTCTCTAGTGTCTGCCTTATCAACTGATAGTAGGATACATGCCTTACGTGCTTGAACTGGGAATAAAAAATTTTGATTAATTTCTGGAAAGGGAGCTTAAAACGGACACATCCAAGGCTTCGGGCAAGGGGAAGGTTACGATTAATAGCAATGTAGGTCTCAATTGACCTTTAATTGGAATAAATTTCTTTAAAGATGATCTAATGGAAGTCAAGTTACCAGCAGCCATAAAAATTCTCGCTTCAAAAGCCTATATTAATCCGCAATTGAGACTATTGGATCTTTCCGGACCCCAGAACTTTTTAAATATTGAATATCTTAAAATATAATATATATTATTGGCCAAAATTTTGTGACTTTTTTCTCAAATAAAATAAATAAACAAAACTAGTAATTTAAATTTGATCTAAATCTAATAACAAAATATATTGTAAAATTAGTTGTTGTTGTTTATTGCCCCATTCGTTGGAAGTTGGTAGTAAGATTGAGCGGGCAGCTGATAATGGATTGATCCAAAGATATATAGGAGAGATAGGAGGCAGGCGGTTAGGGTATATGAGCCAGTGTTGTATATCGTCAGATGCTGATTTGCTGTCGTAGCAAATATTGTTATTCTATTGGGGTGTATATATATCCCACACTCTCAATCTTAATGTTAAAAACCATAATATATTCTCAATGTAAATTTTAAAATAAATTGCAACCCACCCCTTATGTATATAATTTGTTTGTAATGTATAATAGTGATAATAATACTAGGAACTATTTTATTTTCTTCATAAAACTAGTTTAAGGGTATATAAATACGTTTTTTCTTTGAAATAATTTAGACTTTTGAAGTTATAGAAATTTAAGATTGGGGTTCGTATGGACCCCACTGCATCATACGCGCTACAAAAATTTCATCCTACCATTTGCGGGTTAAAGTTGTTTTAGATTAAAAATTGGATCTTGGGTACAAAAAGGGGACCGCTTAATCGCGATTATTCGTCTTGGCTTAACCTGATGTCCAGATTAAAACGGAACGTTTAGGCCAATCTTAGCTTGGGAATTATGTTCATCAACCAAACCCTTAACTCGTCTAACGTATTTCCAACCCTAAACTAGATGCACTTTTATACTAGCTACCTCACCCTAACTAGGTTTTCGGAATTAGATGTAATGAATTAGAGAATGCAACAAGAAAATTAATGCGGTGCCGGAGGTTAAATTCTCGGCCCGCAGTAAGAAAGACTGCAAATAATTATTTTAAAAAAGAATCAACGTCGATTTATACCATCAGATATGACTTTTCTGACCATAAACAATGTCGACCGACAACTCCCCGCTGTTATTATTTATAAACGGCAGGTAACCTATTGGGGTATAGTCGGTACAACATTAAAGAATTTAACGGTCGGTGTCATCAAGTGCGGAGTTATTGACGCAAGGGCACTACAAATGGAGCCCACATTAATTCAACAAGAAAAGACTTATCCGCCCAGGACTTTGTAGAGATTGACAAATTATTACCTCTTTCTCGATTTAGGGAATGCTAAGGCATGGACGCTCCTAGTTGGTAGAGTAATTTGTCTGGTTAATTTTGATAAATTACTGGACACTTACTTGCTAGAACTTCGACGATTCACTTCGTCGGCGAGGCTTCTTAAATGGACAAGCGACATTATAAACTGCACGAGATAAAGCAACAACAGGTCTGTGTTGCCCCTAGATGTCCGGATTTAAAATGATTTTGAACAATCGTCTAAACTTCTGTCATAATGCGGTTTTTTTAACTGATTCTTAATTTCGCTTTTATCAGATGACCATTAAAACGTCCCTGTTATTAATAACCCCGTGGCTACTATCGATTGAATGATTTAGTGATATCTCTGAAAAAAATCTTAACAAGGTTTGTAAGTGAACGTGCGGAAGAATCATTATCGTCTCCGGATTATATTTAAAATCAAATTAAAAAACCTTTTGGTGGTGCATATTTTTCTTCTTGCACTGAATTATTACACGCAAATGGCTTTTCGTCCCGAGTGGAACTTACTTGAACCTAGTTTTTCCCGGTAAATTTAAATTTTGTGGATCAACTGCGAAATATTTTTAAATAGTTATATCTTTAGTGAATTTATATTGCAAGAAAAAACTACAAAACATATACAAAAACAAATCCTATTATAAATGCTCTTACTGTGAGATTAGAAAAGGTTGATAACAAGTTTTCTAGTAAAAACTCACATGGATCTCAGTGTCATGTATTTATGGGGCCGGGTGGGAATGCGATCGTCCCAAATCCAGTAAAAAGTTCAAATCCAGAGAAAAAATTTACCGCTTGGAAAAATTTAACATAATCTGTTCTAAGTTTAAAAATTAGTGAGAGCTAACTATAGCTTAAATTTTGTTAGCCAACTTCAGCCTTTAAATAATATGCAAACATTTGAATTTGATCACAAACTAAACAATTTTAATATTATTAACAAATTTAATAGTGTTAATGATTAAAATTTTTACGTAAAGTAAAAATGGTTGTGATTTATTTGATGACTAAGCTCTTAGTATTATTTTTAAATAATAAAAATTTAGAAGTTAAAAAGATATTAAGATAATATATCATAATTGTTTAGAATTTATTAATAATTCACTATCACAAAACAATAAGAATATTACAAAAGATGATATAAAATATTGCTGCAATTTATTAATGATGTGCTAGTTTAATTGTTTTACATATTTACCAAATAGTGAAATGAACAAGACTTGTAAATATTATCATAATTGTTGAGAATTTAATGATAATCCACCATCACAAAACAATAAAAATAATACAAAAGATCATATAATATATTGCTGCTACTAAATTTACTAATTATGTGGTAGTATAATTGTTTTATAAATATATTAAAAAGTGTACAAGACTTATAAATGCTTTAAATCATTATAATTTGAAAGATGATATTTAAGGGCAAACTTATAATTATTAATTAAAATTTAATCAAAAGATTTAAAAATTCTTTGAACAATAAAAAAATGTATAAGATTAAAATAATATAAATTAAAAAAAATAATATTTTTTAACTAATTAAATTTTTAGCATATTCATTAAATCTGAGTATCACATTATTTAATTGTTTTATCTATATAATAAAAAAAGACACGTAATTGCATAAAAATGTAAAAATTTTATTAAAGATATTATTTAAAAATTTGATAAAAGAATCAACTTGACTAAATGCTTAATCGACTAGACTATTTTAAAAATAAATATTGAATTAAACTATGTTACAAAATAAAACACTTCAAAAGCATGGTCATAAAAGGTATATAAAAGAAACTAAACTTAATCAGCTAGTGGTCTTCTCCTTTTATTTAATATTCTCATCATATCTAGCTCTTCATTAATTTTATTTGTGCAATTCTCTCCACATGAAATTTTTTTTTTAGTTTTTGAATCACTTATATTAAATGTTGAAGTACAATTAGATGTTTTGCATGAAAAATAATAATTACCATATTTTTTCGTTCTTAATCAAACCCTGCCTTCAACAATTATCAATAAATTTTTTCTTACTGTAAAAAGAGGAGAAAAGGGTTTTAAAAAAACAGGTATGTTAGATTCTGCTTCTCTAGTAATGTCATTTTGTTGTGTTCGTGCTTGAAAAACGCTTAAACTTGTGAGTTGACTTGGTTGAGATATTGGTGTAGAAACATTGCATAATGTATTGATACTTTCACTAAGCTCCAAATGGCCATCTGAAAGGATTGATTCTTCAATAATGGGGGTTATTTGGCATGGTTGGAAATTATGGTCAATTGGAAATTCATTATTATTAGGCATTGTGGTGGTTTCTTCAATGGGGGTTAATTGGCATGGTTAAGTGGTTGTAGGTTTGTGAATGATCATCAGATTGGAAAGTGCTCCAGTATTCACTTCATTTATAGGTATTTGGCATGGTTGAGTGGTTGTAGATTCATGACTGATCATCATATTGGAAAGTGCATTGTTATTCACTTCATTGGCAGGTGTTATTACTTAAAATAATTAATAAGGGTACATTTATTAAATTAATTTGACAATAAAAATTAATAATTTAAATTAAGTTACATATATTAGCCATTCTTAATTAAATGCAAAGAATAATATATTTATAATAAAAATTAATTTTTTTTTATGAAAACAAATAACCTAAGTTTTGAAATGTTAGGGTATTTAATCCATGTTCCTGATCATATGTCACCATTAATGGGGAAGAGCCTAACAAAATTAATAGATTTAGTTACTTGTACAACTTCTGTTACATTGGTGGAATGCCCCAAAAAAGAGGCTATTATTCACATAGACTTTAGTTCCACAATATGAGCAATGCCCATAAATTTTTTTTTTCTTTTGGTAATCTTAAATGCTTTACCTGTAGTTCAAAATTCTTGCATGCTATTTAGCTCTCACTAATATTTAAAAGTAAATTTATTCAGCTCTTAGCTTTTCTATACAGCTATTTTATTATATATTTCAATAACATATAATATTAATATAATAAAAAGAGACTGTAATCATAGCGATAATGGTTAAGAGGATAGAAAGGTAAATTTATAAATCTTTTAAATATCTAGGTTTCAACTCCTAACATTATTATTTTCACAGTTTAACCTAAATCAATTATAAATAATATTGGTATAAATTAATACTAAAGGCAAATATCACAAGTAGAACAGATTATGTTAAATTTTTTCGAGCGGTAAATTTTTTCTCTGGATTTGGGCTTTTTACTGGATTTGGGACGATCGCATTCCCACCCGGCCCCTAAATGGGTTGCATAGAGTTTTGAGAGATAGGCAAGGAAATCAGTAGGATTTTTGTTAAATATTTTTTTTGGCGGCAACATCTGCTATTGTGTTGAATTATTACCGAGTCTTGGTAGCCTTTACTAATAAAAAAAAGTTTTTATGAGGAGACTAAGTTAATTTACTAGACTCGAATAAATGCGCTTTATCATTTTATAAAATTTTATTCAACTAGCCCACTTCAATTTGCGATTTTTTTTTCTTAAATGATTTGCTTACAATCACATTGATTAAAGTCGAGAACCAAAAGTCCTGCCCCCGGCCCGCCAGGAAACAAGGGCCAGAAAGGTTCATTTATAACGGGCCAAACGCATTGGGCTTAATTTTAAAAATAGAAATTACGGGCCGAGATGGGCGGAAGTTTTGAATTTCATTTGCTCTATTTGTAACTATTATCCACAAGAACTAAAAACGATAAATTTATTTTGACAAGATAAAGGATATAACTTTTACTCTTTGTTTTTACTCTACTTTTAAAACAACACTTTTTTAGCTTGTAATTAAAAATTTTCGGGCCTTATTTGAATTGGAGCCGGTTTTTTAAAAAACTAATTTTGGTTCTGGCCCATCTGGCTGTTTTGCCAAAATTTGGCCAGATCTAAAATGCGCGCTTTTATTAATATTCAACGTCAATTAAATAATGTTGCGCTTATAAAAATTTTAATGTAATTTATATTTTGCACGTTCGAGGTTTCGCTCAAGTTTAAGATACCTCAATACTTTACAAAATGATTGGGGCGATCTTAAATTCAGGATTCGTGCTTTTGAGCCTTCATTATTTCCCTTTTAATAAGCAAAAGTTTTTAGTTATGTGGGTACGAGTCTTTTCAAATATTGGCTGGGAATCCAAAAAGATTGTCAAAATATTTAGAAACGTTGAACTTGAAATTATATTGAGCCTATAATAGTCCAACCGTATTTCTTTATTCTTTAATTCTTAATCGGTTTACGAAATAAATATGGGACCAGTGAAATTAAATTGTAAGGAAGGTCAAAAGCCGGTTCGTTAACTGGACTAAAATCGGAGATTTTAACTTATAAATCTTCCATTAATTCCATTATCACATTTTTAAGGGCCAGCTAGGCAGGGGATGCCCTAAGATTAACAAAGGGTTAAATATGACTTATATAGATCTTAAAAGTTGTAAATTTTTTATCATTTTGGTGTTCTTAAAAGTTCGACACCTGTGCGCTGTCCTAATTAAATTTTTTGCACTATTTTAAGAGACTTTTGCATGCTCTCAATAACACCTACGCGTTTTAAGGCACCTTAGTATGTTTTTTAAATACCTGTTTACATTTGAATCTTTATTGCGAGTTAGGATTCTTGGTGCATTTAAAGTCAGTGGTACATTACAAAAATACCTCGGCTATTTTTAGAGTCCTTCGCTTAAAAACAAAAAAGTTGCGCCGGTTTTACAACATTAGCGCACTTCTAAGGGTATTTAAAAAATCTAAACGCTTTCAAATGTGCAGTTAAAGCGCTTCTAAATACACTGGTCCGCGAATCTTTAAATTTTAAGCACTATTCTATTAACCCTAATTTTAAATTCAACATGACCTCTATTCATTAAACTTTTCATATTCTAAGCATAAAAAATCATAAACGTCTAATAATCAACATTTTAAAATGGATCACATAAAGTTCATTGTTTGTCCCTTAAATTTTGCAAAAACATTTCGGCGGAATATAAGCTTTGGACGTTGAGCTCAAGTCCAGACAATATTCCGCCGGCGAAAATGCGTTTTGGACGTTGACTATACGCCAATTAATATTCCGCCGGCGGAATATAAGCTTTGGACGTTGAGCTCAAGTCCAGACAATATTCCGCCGGCGAAAATGCGTTTTGGTCGTTGACTATACGCCAATTTATATTCCGCCGGCGGAATATAAGCTTTGGACGCTGAGGTCAAGTCCAGACAACTGACATAAATACCCAAATCTATAATGGAGAAAGCATCCAAATTATCCACTTAGGCATGTTTGAACATGATGAGTCAACAGGATTGAGTATAAAAAACATTATTCAAAATACTTTGGATTGTTATAACCTTCAATTGTCAGATGTATATACAATTACATCTGACAATGCAACAAACATGAAAAAAACTGTAGAACTTCTTTCTGCAGAATTAACATTATTAGATGATTCTGATGAGGATCAATCAGAAAACTATACATTTGATAAAGATTTACAGATGCCCTAATTTTAAAGATGTTGTTTCTTTTGGAAAGGTTTAGATTTTAACTTAATTTTAGATTTATCATGTAAGATGTGCAGCACACACACTGCAGTTGGCCATCAAAGATTATCTTAAAGATAAAGATATTAATAATGTTAGAGAAATAGTAAAGGAATTAAGATATTATGTTAAAATTCTATAGAATTTAAATATTCCTCTGGCTATTATTGACGTCCCTACTAGATGGTCATCAACTTACATGATGATGCACAGGCTAAGTATAGAATTTTATATATATTTTAGTAAACATAAAAACAAAATGTTCTGATTTACCAGCTTTTAACAAGGTCTCTAAGCAGGATTGGGATATTGTTAGAGACCTAATAAAAACACTTGAAGTTTGTAACTTAGCCTCATTAAACTTCAAAACAGTCAATTGACTTTATCCGACTTTTATGGTGTTTGGAAAAGGCTAACTTTTGATTTAAATAAGTTGGACTCTAGCAAAACAATAATTAATTACATGGCAAAACGGGAACAAACGTATTTGTTATCACCTGTTTTATATGGAGCTATATATCTAGACCCTCGATATAAAGGTCTACTGACAATCGAGGAGACAGAACAAGCAAAACTTCGTATAAAGATACTTTATAATAAACTTCTATCAATGAAAGAAAGATGTCAGGTTGGTGAAGTTGAACTGGAAGAAATTATTGAAGATGACAAATTCGTCTCATTTTTAAAAAAGCAATCATTAGGTCAAAATAATCCAGTTCTCAGCGAATCGATTGATTTAGAAATAAAAAAAATTGAGGAGTTACCATTTGACTCCAATATTGACAATATCCTTAAATTTTGGGATAAGTCTTCTGGACAATTTCCACAATTGCACCAAGTTGCTAAGGTCATAATGAATGTACCAGCAACACAAGTTATTCATTTTATTATAATGTTTAAGTTAGTGTCAAGATCATTTTCAATAATTAGATATTTATATGTTTTAATATATGCCATCTGATTTTATATTTTATATTATTTCAAAAATTATGCCATCTAGTATTTATGTTTTAATTTTTTGTGGCCACATGTTAACATTGTACCGTTCTTTTATTTCTGGTTTTATTTACTTTACGTGCTCATATTCAGACATTAATTAACGGAGGGTGAAAAAACATTACTTGAAAGGTAATTATATTTTAAACCTTTATTTATAGCAGGGATGGGCAAGTAATGATTACTTGTAATTAAATTACAATTACTAATTACTCTCATAGTAATTAGTAATTAGTAATCAATTACATTTTTTATAAAGTAATTGTAATGGTAATTAATTACATTTTTTAGTAAAGTAGTTGTAATGATTACTTAAAACACCTGTACCGACGCGATGGAATAGTTTATTTGACGCATTTAAAGATATTATAAAATATAAATCAAAATTAATTTCTATTGTTAAGTTTAAACAAATTGAGTTAGATTTCATTGAGGAATATTTATATGTTACTAAACCTTTAGCCAAAGCTTTAGATTTTTTTCAAAATGAAAAAACGTTATTTTATGGAGAATTAGTGCCAACATTATTTGAAAAATTAGCGGATTTAAATGACCTTAAATCTAATTTAAAATTTTGTAAAAACCTTGTCTCAAAAATGATTTCTAGTTTTGAAAATAGGTTTGAAGACTATCTTACTATGTCGGTAAATTCCAATTTTGCATTATTAGCATCAATGTCTCATCCATTTATTAAATTAGACTGGGTAGAGGGCAGGGAGAACAAAGAAAATTTAAAATCGTTATTGATATCAGAAGCAAAAAAAATGAAAAAAATTGACATATCTTCAAGTCAGAATGTTTCTAAAAATTAAAGTTTATACAGGTTTAAAAATTTACCTAAATCAAAATTAACAAATGATCTCTACGATGAGGCAGAATTAGAGGTTCTAAAATATTTAGATGATAATAGTGAAAAGCTACCAATGTTAGAAAATTACCCAACAATTAAAAAGATTTTTTTTAAGTATAACACGATATTAGGCTCATCAGCCTCAGTCGAAAGATTATTCAGTCTTGTCACTTTATTAAATAGATTTAATAGAAACAGATTGTCCAATGAGTTGTTTGATAAATTAATTGTTTCAAAAAGTAAATATAAATACGAAACCGGCTATAAGGATTTAGTAACTAATCAAACTTTCTTCCACTAACTCAAATATATTTTTAATTATATAATTTAGCATTTATATCCAAAATTAATGAATCTTTTTACATATTGTCTATATAATAAGTGTTTTTATTTTTGTGTAATATTATTTTCGTGTTCTCTAATTTTATATATAAAAATTTTTGAAAAAGTAATTGTAATTGTACTTGTAATTAGTAATTAATTACTTGAAAATTTATGTAATTGTAATTGATTGTAATTAAGTACGTTTTTAAAAACAGTAATGGTAATTAGTAATTAATTACATTTTTTTCTAAAGTAGTTGTAATGATAATGATTACTTTTAAAAAGTAATTGTGCCCATCCCTGATTTTTAGTTATAGGTTCAGAGCAACCGAGAAGCAGGCTAACCTAATTCTCCCTCTCGTCCCACAGATATGAATGAAAATTTATTTAATACCCTCTTCCTACTATCATAATCTATTTTGCTTTCTTACTTGATTAATTTGGATGTTATTGAGTGATACAAACTTGAACCTAGCCATCTAGTTTTGTTTATTGTAAACCTAAAACAATTAAAGAATAAAATGTTTAAAAATTTATTAAATTAAGTTAAAAAAGGCAAAACCCGGAAAAGCGGCAACATTTTACTTTAAAACATCAACGTGACAGCATAAAAATCAAGACAAATCAATATCTGAGAAAAATTTTTTAAAAATTATTTAATTCCCCCAAAATCTCAAAATAATATAAAACAAAATCATAAAAACCAAATTTTAAAAATTACCTAAATATCAAAGATAAAATTAAAATACCAAAGCATAAAAAGGCGTAAGCCCCCCTTCCCCTTCCCCTCCTCTCATTTTTTTGAAAATGATTAATTACTTCCGTTTTGCGTTAATTCAATTTTGCTTTATTGGAATTCAAATTTAAATTGCCTATAACATTAAAGAAATTCATAATCCGACAATGACAAAAAACTAAGAAATAATTTTTGCCTGAAAAACAAAATCCCAAAAAACAAAATCTTAAAAAAATTACGTAAAAATACTATAAACATCAAAAAATTCGACAATTGCCAAAAAACGAAAAAATAATTTTTGTTTGATAAGGGCACGTGCAAAGTGAGTTTTTATTTTCGTGAAATTTTCAAAATTCTGAAAAAATTTATTTTGTAATAAAACGCAAATTTTTAAAATGTCGCTAAATTTGGTATATGCGCATAAAATGCTTTTTAAATAAAATTTTATTTAAATAATTTTGAAAAAAATATAATTTTAAAATTTTTAGAATTTTCAAAATTTCACGAAAATAAAAACTCACTTTGCACGTGCCCTAAGCAAAATTTTAAAGCAAAATCCCAAAAAGCAAAATCTTAAGAGTTAAATTTTAAGCAACAACATAAAATCAAAATCCCAAATAAATTAATTAAAGCATCAAGTAAATTAGTAAAACACCGACAAATGCCAAAAACAAAAAAAATTTGTTTGATAAGCAAAATCCCTAAATAAAAAATCCCAAAGAGCATGTTTGCCAAAAAAATGATTTAATACTTTAGAATTTTTTTAAGATTACGCTTGGCCCATGATATAATGTTGTTGATTATGGCCCCATTCGCTAAAGGTTTGTTAAGATTGAGCCCATAATATAATATCAACTAAGGAATGACAGGGTGAGATTTTTGTAATGTGAATTGTACAGTAGGGTCCATACGGACCCCAGTTTCAAACCTCTACTTAAAAAGTTTTATAGCCATACTCTTTATTTTTTTAATATTAAAAAAAAAATGCTCTTTGTATATAGCTTAAAATGGAATGCAAATTTTATTTTACACCAAGTAGAAAAAATTCTGAGTTTTTTTTACATTAAATAAATCATGTCAATTAACTTGATAAATATTGTTGATTAATTTTTTAGGTCGGGTACATTTTATGAAAATTCATGTAAAAAAATATATCATGAAATAAAAAATTAATTTTTGCTATTAATCACTTTAAGAAATAAACATTTTACAAAGAAAAAAGTTATTTATACCATTATTATACAATAAAAAAACATTTTATATACTCAAAATGCACAAATATATAGGAAAATAATTAAAAAAAGGGTTGCAAATATTTAAGTTCGAATTCACATGGAGGCAATATGGTTTTTTACCATTTTTTTTACCATGGGGTCCATATGGATCCCAATTCAATTTCTAAACATTAAACAAATTGTTATTAGACTTAGACCAAATTTTAAATACTAGTTTTGTTTATAATATAGAAAAAAGTCACAAAATTTTGTCCAATACATGTTGTAACTGAAGATAATAAAAGAGAAGTTTGTATGGACCTTACAATAAAAATTGCGGGTCAAGCCTTTTCTTTTGCCATGCAAAATTTTAAAATTATTGTTTTAAAACAATCTTAGGCATCAACACCTAGTAAACTTCAGTAATATAAAAAAGTTTTTTAATTTATATTGAGTACAATATTCAACAAAAAGAATTTATTGATGGCTAGTATATTGTTCACTGTTTCCCATGCAATAAACTGCCTTTTTTTACATGCATATGATTAATTATTATTTGATTTAGGGGGACACGTGCAAAGTGAGTTTTCATTTTCATAAAATTATAAAGTTTTTTAAAAAGTTGTCAAAATATTTTATGCACATAAGATGCTACTAAAAAAATATTTTTATAAAAAAACATTAAAAAAATAAAATTTTTTAAATTTTTGGATTTAAAATTTACTAAAATAAAAATTACTTTGCACGTGCCTAATTCCAATTCTAGCTTTTTTAATTTTGGAGGAGGGCATGAACTTTGGTTACGACAAAAAATATTTAAAAAATATTTATTGTACAATTGATTTGCAGTAAGTTGATTTTTATAAGATCGGCTCCATATGGTCAAATTTAAATTCAAATGAGTGAGCTTGATAATACGTTAATTGAAACTATATTTGTATTTGGGAAGTTTGATTCTAAAATTCAGCCCCAAAGTACGTTAACCTTAATTCACTTTTTTAGATAATCAAGCTCCGCTTAACATAATCCACGAATCTAATTTATTATTTCAGTACCCCAAAAAATTAGATTTGGAATTATCATTATATGGAAATGTAACAAAAAAGATAATTTTTTAAACTATTTTGTACCTTTTTATTAATTTATTAATAGCTCTGTATACCAAGTGGGACTCATTTTGTATGTTCTAACAAAAATTCTCACTTAAATTACAAACCTTGGTGGACATTACACAACAATATATATAATCATTTGTATCATTCATATGTCATAACTCTTGAGAGTGGTATTACTTTACATGGATATGTCTTGCAGTATTATAGGAGGTATTTAGTGTTATAATCATTTTCACTCCATATAAATGGGGTGCACATCTTTTATTTTAAACCCTATATTTGTGCTAGGACTTATTCCTTTTATTTTTTAATTTATGTTGATAAAAAAATTTTAAATTATTAGAAAACCATATGATTTTCATATTTTATTAAAACAGCTTCAAAATTGTTAACTTTAAAAACATTTTAAAAAGACCTTATTTAACATCATTAAACTGTTTATTAAAATTTTAAAAGTTTATAAAAAAGTAATCAGTAATTAAAAGGTCAAAATAATTTATTTCTTTTATTTTATAATCTATATGGAATATTTGTTAGTTGGGGAGTTTTCTAAATAATTTAATCAATCAACTGTATTTATAAGATCATATTTTAGAGTTTGGGAAAAAAACATCCTACATGCCTTAAGAGCTCAAAATGCATTATATCTTGCCGAATTAAGCAGAAATGTATTAATTAAATATGGTGAAACAAATGAAATGCTACAAAATGACATCAATGTAAATCACATTATTAGTAAATTTATAATATATTTTCAATTTCACCTTATTTTAACAAGGGAAAGTTACCCCCATTAAATGAAATTATGCCTGGAGTTAGTCTCTAGAGTTATCTCATGATTTGGATATTTTTTTCACCTGTAAACTATAACAGAGGTAGTAGCAAAAGATGAAAAAAACGCAGGGGCAAAATTTTACATTTGATGCTTGGGAGGCTAGTTAAAAAGTATTATAGCTAGAGGTTTAATTTTTTTAATTTTGATAAGGACAACAAGGGCTATTTGCAATTATATTTAAGATATTGTTTTTTGAATTTTTGCTATTTTTTAAATTTTCAATTTTATATTACAATGTTTTTTTTTGAATAAATTGCTAAAATACAATGTTTAGTATGAACATAAGTTCAAAAGTTACAGACGGATATGACTTTTTTAGAATAAAAAGTATGTTATTTTTGGCAAATTTTGGAATTTTTTTTAAAAGACGCTTCAAAATCTAATAAAAAATTTGGGGTTACTACATGTAATTATGCAATATTTTTTCTAAAAAATGCATGTTATATATTAAAAAAAAGGTAGCTGGTTCAAAAAATCAATTTTGATAACATTCGAAATTCACACTTTTTCCATTTTTGAGGTTCATTTTTTGTTGTAAATTTAATCAAGGTATTAATTAAATGGGTCAACTATGTCTAACATTTGCCCCCATGTCTTTTTTGAATACTATCAAATTTAGAACAATAACTATAGCGCAGGTTATATAAATATCCTCAAAAGGGCGTAAAATTTTGAAAATTTTGAAAAAATAAATTTTGAAATAAAACGCAAATTTTTAAAAAGATGTCAAATTTAGTATATGCACATAAAATGCTTTTTCTGAAATAAACATTTTTCAAAAAATTTGAAAAAAAATTAATTTTTGAAATTCTCAGAATTTTTAAAATTTTACGAAAATAAAAACTCACTTTGCACGTGCCCTAAGGCAAAAAATTAATTTTTCTTTGCTTTTGAAGTTAACTCAAACTTTTTAATTCTTATATATATATGTTACCAATTTTAAGCCATATTCTATTAATGTTTAAAGATATTTTTAGTAACTTAATTTTTTTTACCAAATATAATTAGCATCTTAGATATCCCACATTCCAATCTTTAAAAACATGCAAAGTTGTCTCATATTTTTTTTGGATAAAAATAAAAGATATTTTTGCTCAAATCGCGTCAAACACTATTTCTGGTCAAATAAAAAGATTTTTATTAGCACCCATGGACCCTACCAGCGTACCTATTTTTAGCCATATCCATGACTTTAAGGAAAAAAGTTTGTCGATTTGAGATGGAATCGACCATACCAATTTAGTTTATATTTAAACATATATTGGAAAAATTGGAAAGAATTTTATAAGTTTGGACATTTTTAAATAAACTCATCAACTATGATTTTTTTTTTATTTTATTGTAATTTAGTTTTATCCATTTTTTTTTATAAATTACCTATTCATAGCCCTATAAAATTTAAGTAGCTAAGCATGTATTTCAATTTTTTCACATGTTCAGGAAGACAATATAGGAAATCCTTACTTGGATCTTAGCCAACCCGAATCAGGTTCTTAATATTTTGCTTTAAACAAATAATTTCATGCTGATACTTTGTTGATAATAATTTTTGAATTATTAGAGTTATCACTTAAATGTTTGCACAAAGACGTTAAGGAATACTACAAGTTTATAATTTTTTTACAATATGTTTCACCATCAATTCTTGGCCAAATTAAGATTATGTTTTGTATTAATAAATTTTAAAAAAATAATTTAAAAATTAATATTTGGTTCTAGAGCCTTTAGTTGATTAAAAAAAATCAGATTATTTTGTAATTTTTGGAACATACTAGAACAAAATTGTTCAAAAACGTTTGATTATCATAAATCTAAATATTAATACTATTATTATTTATAAATTTTAGTATTTTAAATCTAACATTTAAAAAAAAAGGAACAAACTACAAATAAATATACTTTATTAAGGGCTCAAATTTTATTTAGAGTAATCCAGAGCTGGGAAAATGCCCATTTTTGGGTCAAACTCATTTTTTTATTTTTCGAAATTTAGAAAAATTAAAGGGTTTTAGCTTTAATCAAAAAAATATTTATAAAATTTAAGATTTTCTGCTTATATTCTGTATTTATTAATAATTAATTTTTTTAATCTGTCATAAAATTTTTAAAAAACAAAAATTTGAGTTTAGTCGAAAAATGGGTTTTTTCCCAGCTCTGGAGTAATCGATTGCTGAAATTTGTACGTTG